>SNQN01001470.1:53234-94868 GCA_008642245.1 Bassia scoparia
TAATTGAGTCGACATATCCTCGCTCCCACCACCCTAGCCGAAAGATATAGCTCTTCATGTGCTCAGCGGTTATATACAAGATACAAACTTTCCATCACGATGGTCAATTGTGTGGAAGCGTATATACGCTGAATTGAACAAGCATGCCAAGCCTGCTATATACGACTCCAACGTCAGCACCATTGGTGGCGATTGATACGCTCAGTATCCCAATCATTCAGCGAGAGATACATAAACGTCAAGAGTTTTGCCCCGTCCCGTTTAGTAGCTTCCGTCTCTGTCTGCTCGACGCCCTATAAATATATCCTGTGCCAAATTGCCTCAGGAGTCCACGACACACGCACAATTTCCCGGACATGTCTTCGCATACGCACTAACACGCATCACTTTCCCTCGAGGCAGCATCACCTACAACCTTTCATCTATCTTCCAACCTAACACTTTAAACACATTTTACACATACATTTCGTAATTTTTATTGTGTTCAAATGCAATCGATTATCACTCTTTTCAGATCCAACAAGCAATTTAGATAATCATAAGTGAATTCTGAGATACTCACCAATAATTCTCTCCTCACTTTCTTTTAATTGACTAACCATGTTATGAGTTTTAATGCAATTAAAACAATTGTAGCAACTCACTTTTATCGGTTCATGTAAATATGAGGGTTTCTAATGTTTCAATGTTTCCATTGGTTTTTGGTTTTCATTCTCTCATGTTCATTCGATTATTATATGCCATGTCAATACTAACGGATCTTATTTTTGTATTAGCACAATTCAAGGCGATAAGAAGTCACCAAATTTTGTCGCTTGTGTCCTTCAATTTCAATAACACCACAATATTCTCCATTTGTATTATCTTTGCTGATCTTAGAAGGTAAAGATTGCCATGTTTTGCACGCCCATTATAACATATAAGGAATATATTACTTACTATCTAATTTACCATATTGTCCATGTTCTTTTACTCCATATTAACTTTTTTGTACTTATAATAATATCCGTCATAAAAACAACAAAGACCACATTAGGAAAATTATGTTGAATCATACTTTATAAATTTTATTAAATCATTATTAACTTGATGGTAAATCCTTTTTTTATTCGGCAACCAATTTTATTAAACATGATAATAAGCAAAATGTAAGTTTTGTTCCATCCAATTTCTAGTTTTAAGGTCGAGTCTCTTGTATGCAGACAACTACACCTAATCACTTATCAGTTAGGCTATAAAAATCTTATAGACCTTAAAGTTTGTAGAACGCGTATCTAAGTGTAAAAGACGTATAAGTTATGTGCATTCCTCAAATAATCTCGGTTAATGGAAAAATGTACCAGATTACCGATTTTTAAATCGAACGGAGAGGGCCGTAAATGTTGACTTGAATTGTGAGAATGGCAAGAATATTGGGAGCCGTAGCAGAATTGATGTTCACAGGTTGAACACAATGTTCGCCAACCCACGACTGTGTACTGATTGGACAGTGGCGGCCGATGATGTTGACTGGAAGTTTGGATGATGAATTGTAATTTGAAGTTTGCACTAAAAGAATTGACTCGCCACATTTTGTACGGTGACCCCTTGATAAATAACCTTTCCTAAGCACAAGAATAGATTTGATCATATTGTATTTCTTTATACAATTACTTAAATTGAAAATCCGAGCACAATAGGATTATCTAGAATTATAAAATAATATTTCATGATATTATACGAGGTTATGCTACCTGATCTGTATACTCCATCTATATCTAACTCAATCTATATTAACTCCTTCATTTACCTTAGACGTCTCGATACTGTAATTGTGTTTCTATTTCGATTTTGAGGTACACACTCTCTTCGGGTCTCTCCTGTTTTACCCTTTAACCCCACCTTCCCTTACTTTTTCTTTGCTTTTCTTTTATTTCTTACAATCTTTTTTCCAATTTAATTTTACTTTTTGGCCCCACTCACATTATAAATAATATTATGGATATTTTCATGTATTTTTTAGAAGTATAAAATATATTGCAAAGATATTCATATAATCGATGATTGTTTGTCAGAGATAATCTAGGGTACGGTATTAAACATATACGGAGTATATTATAAAAAAAAAATTATATTTTTTCTTTATATATATAGCAAATAAATGACTTGAATAGCATAAATTTAATTTTTGAGTATGTTTTATTTTCTTGTCCAAGAAAAAAAAAGAAATGTATATATTTTACGACGTAATAATCTATTATATGTTGGATATGACCTGAAATATTTATGTGCATATAATATATAATTTTAGTATATGACCCAAAATATTATAGTGTATATTCTGACCGGAGTATATATTATGTGAGAATATATACCCATTATATACACATACATTCTTACCATAAGATCTTATGTATATCATAATATCTACGGGAGTATAAATTACGCAAGATATATTCATTGAGCACATTATTATAACATGAGCACAATCTATATATATATAGCAAAATTTATATAGCAAGATTGTTAATATATTATAACAAGTAAATATACACATAATAATTAAATATACTACAAGATGAGCGAGAATCCAGAGTGACAAATGTCATCCCCACGTTGATCCTGCTGCTTATAGTTAATATAGATAGATTAATTAATTATATACGTAAAGCTGAATAATAGGAAGACGTAGTACTATTATTTAGGATTGGAATAAGCAAATGCGAAATTGCAAATTGAAGTAGGAAAGAAATCATCTGATTCAACGAACTAAAGGTATTCATCATTTGGTCGGCTCCCTTATCAATATCAACCCTGCATTCTTATTTACACTTTCTATTCAAATTACTTTTTTCCTAAATATATTATTTATATACTCATATTTTTAATACGAATGAGCCATTTTTTCGTATCGAGTAAAGGGTATGTATCGGTATGTTCTGTTTAATTTATTTTTGTTTATATGAACCTATATATCTTAACTTATTTTTTCTGATATGAATTTATCTGAATTTGTTTTTTTTAACTGTATTAATCATTTTTTTTTCTGAATTTGTTTTGTGAGAGGGGAAAAGAATAAGTTTGTTCTTTTCAATTTTTTTTTCTGAACTGAACTTATTTTTTTTAATCTAAACTTATCGAAACTTTTTTTTTGTTCTGAACTTATTTTGTTTGAAATTAAGTAAAAATAAATTCAATAGAAAAAACTCTTATTAGATAATGTATGAGATACGAAAGTAATTGAATGAAGAGTAGTAATTGGTAAGAAGAGCAGAGTAAGTTATAAGCAGAATTAAAATTGCAAGTTGGCGAATGTTGTTAGTAGTTTCGAAGATAGTTTAAGTTAACTTCAAATAAGTCAGAATGAGTGGACTTTTAGAGGCAGTGGCCCATACTATATTCGGTTTTATATGTGTTAGTCAAGTATTAGTACTTAGTTTAGACTGTTTACTTCAAAAGCCTCCCATTTTCAACAACTAAGCATGTTCTCATGGGTCCTCTCCCAAAAGACATTTGTCCAATTTGCAAATATTATTACTTTATAACTCCACACAAGATTTATTTATTTATTTATTTATTTATTTATTTAATGAAGTTAGACTATATGACTATTTCTTAGTAACCTAACTCACTAGTACAATGTAAATTAATGTCTAAATACAAAGTATTTATCTTCATCTCGTGCAATAATGTGATCTTTGCTTCAATCAAATTTTAATTAATAAACTGTTGTGCATGTTCACACATTTTCTGGTCAATTGAAAGTTATTAGGCGCCAATGTAGTTAGATTATTGGATTGCGCTTGGGTCGGAGTTAGGTCAAATAAATACAACAAGCTAAGGTTTGAGATAGATCGAGTTATGTAAGTCAGGTCAGATTGAACCAACTCTTTCAACAACCATAATAAAAGAAAATATAAATAATTAAAGTATGTATGGATGATTTAAATATTTGAGTAGTGTTGACGTACTAACTCTTGTTATTCGATTCAAGTTTTTAAAACTATCTCCCACAACATGAAATTAAATATCTTGTACATTATACTTCACCCTACCTATAGGATAACCGTTGTGCAATACTTTTATAATTGACAGTATAAATTAATCAACAGTTGCAAATCAAGATAAAATTACATGAAAATGCTAGGTAGGTTGAAGATGATGAAAAAGTCATAAACCCTTAATTTAAGGCACTTGCAAATAAGCATTATCTCAATTCAAAACCTTAGCTAATCAAACCACATTACGTGCGAATTGAAGCTCTAATAACAAATTAAATAAAGAAACATGTCAACACACTAATCTCTCAATCAATCAATAAACATATACTTCGTAAATCCTAATTCAAAAATCATATTATATAGGTTAACTAGGAATGAAGACATTCAAGACAACCAATCAAGATCAAGGTTTAAGCAAAGTGACATAACAAAGAAACATGAAGATCCCTTGTGAGTTAAGAGGGTATAGGTCTAGTATGTAATGTGGTGGACAAGAATTGGTGTGCATGTACATGGATCGGAGTTAGTAGACAATGTGGGTCTACATGTAGTACACAAAGGGAGATCAAAGTTAATGTAAAGATACCGACTACACACGGCTACACCCCCCAAAAGCATTGCACATTTGCATCCCTCCCATCTAATTCAATATTTTTAATCACCTAAATGCCTAATCTAACTACTATATTAACCCTACATTGATGCAATATATTATTGTTATTATTATATGTTGCCCGTTGCCCGGAAGTAATGTTAAAACATACATATTAGTATGGGTGAGCGGGATCGGGTACCCGATATTTTTTTAGAGACCCAGATCGGACTGAGTCCTAAAATTTGGAACCGGAACCAGTTGAACCGGTTCATAAGTTTTAGGAACCGGTCCCGGAATCGCTGGGACCGGTTCCGGGAGTGGGTACCCAATTCATATAATTTGTTTTTGCAAATTAATTTTGAGTTTGTAAAAAATTATCTTTAATAATCCCTTCAACTCGAAACATACTTGCAGCAATCTATCAGTGATAAAATCGACAAAGAAGGAAATAATCTTTGAGCTTGTAAAAAATAATCTTTAGGCACATGAATTATTCTCTTTACATTCTTAGTGTATGAATAGTTCAACAAAGAAGGAAATGGATTTTAATGTAAAGAAAAAGAGTAGAATTACCTTATATAACAGTTCCAAACATTGGGTACCCGGTACCAGAATCGAAACCAACTGGGTACCCAGAACCGGTATCAGTTCCACTGGGTACCCACTGGGTACTAGGACCCAAATTTTATTACCCGGAACCGAAACCAGTTATGATTGGGTCCCATTTTTTGGACCCAGAATCGGACCCAGTTACATCGGTTCCGATTCCGGAACCGGCGGGTCCAGACTGATTTCGGTTCCAGTACCGGGTACCCGGATTTTCTGCTCATCCCTACATATTAGAGGTGATCAAACCTAGCTCGACTCGAAAATTAACGCGCTTTGGGCATGAATTTTCGGCTCGATTTTCAAAATTTTGTGCGGACTTTGGTCCTCACTTTTTGTGTATTTTAGTCAATATTTTGAGCCCGTCCCAAAAAAGTCCAAAAATTAAAGTCCGCTCAAATAATTCGAACAAGTTAGACCCGAATCCAAGCCCGTTCTGATTAAAGGGTCTGATTTTACAAGTCAAGCCCGGCCCAAACTTGGTTCATGATCACCTCTAGTGCATATAACATATTTAATCCTTTAATTTTGTTTTTTTAGAATCTCTAATTGATAAACTTCATTCGGTCTAGTCATGGTCCTAGGCCGGAAGGTACACAAGTCCGGTGAAATTTCAACATAAATAATCCGATTGGTAATGATATGATAAGTAGTCTACCAAACTTGTATACGAGTCATTTTTCCTCCAATTCTTTAATGTGGGGGTTCACATGTAGGCTTTAATTTATATCTCAACAATTATTTACAAGACACAATTATTGTTTCATATATGTATAAATTATAACGACTAAATGTTAACAATATGCTATTAACACGATATTTTTACAAGATTTCCCAACTTGTGAATGATAAAGAACTAACACAAATAGTGTGAATGTTATGGGACGAAGGGATTAAAGGGGTCGGAATCTCATAAATCAATAGAGACAATTCAAAGTGGTTATCGATAGAAGTATAAAAGACCTAATTAAATTGTAATGAGATCATTAGTACATACGTACTCCTATATAATTTTTTTTTTTCTGTGTGTGTGTGTTTAGAGGGGCACAAGGACGAGAATTAGAATTGATTTCAATATCTCTTGAAATCGGAAAAAAAAAGTTCTAACCATCTCAGTTATCTATCTCCCATATACTCCTATATAACGGGTCAAGCAAAATTCAAAGACACAAATATAGTCATTTTCGAACATTATACATCGTTGATATTATATGTTATAATGCGTGTGAAATAAGGTACTACACAAGGTGTGTGCCCATACTAACCGTGCATAAAAACACTTGGGTCCGCAATTATATATTTGTGCGCCAACAAGAATAGATAAGTTAAGAAAGATATAAATCAATATTATTAGGAATTGATGGTTTATGGTTAGCTTTCAAACGAAAGCAAGTGTTTGATTGAATTTTCCGCAAGTTCTAAGTAATATACTTCATACATGCATTAATCAATGTCAAGGTAGACATTTACATGTGGGGAAATAATGCCATGCAAAAAACAGCTGATCTGATATGTTTAATTAATTGCCCATACATACATCAAATAATATACATATATGTTGTATCTATAATTGACATAGATTTTGGATTTACATACTATATATCATTGTTACATGTAGGACCAAATTGTAATTTTGTCATCACACAATTTAATCTATTTTTAAGGAAATTTTCGCCCTACGTACATCTTTATTTGTCACAATTTATCACTTTTTGTTCGTGTACAAAACAATGGTTATGAGACTAAAGGAGTGATAATATTTATGCTTATTAAAACTAATCATTATTGTACAAGATCAAAAATTATTGTAATTTAGTAATACACTTTGTAATGAATTCTTGTATGTTTACTTGCACGTAGGAGTGAAATTATGAAAGAAATTATGGGGTTGAGTTGGGAGTATTATCAAAGTCATGTCACAATCCCCGTATACTGGATAAAATTTGTTAAAATAAAAATAAACAAGCATATGATACCCACTTTAATATTTATATTACAAACAAAATCAAGATATATGTTGAAACTCGATATGATTTTTCCCAAACAACACATGTGAATTTCTTACATGTATTGAGGATTAACAAATGTAAACCAATTTATTTGGATGAATGTTACCATTAATTAAATTAGTTTGTGTTGAACTATGTTGGAGTGGAAATATACTTTCACAAAAGTTTGCTCATTTAATTATAGCCATTATTCTAACCTTCTAGGGCCTATACTTAAAGATATTGAAGATTATATTATTTCATTATTTGCATCAATCAAATAATGCATTATTGTTGTCTCGTGAAAATCCAAAAAAAGTAACATGTATATAGTATGAAATGCTTAAAATTTTCAGTAAAAGGACCAATATTAGCCACTAAACTTGGTTAATCACTCAATAATCCTTCCACTAACCTAAGCCGTCACGCACTAATGTTGATTACAGATCATTAGATCTCCTATTAAAGTTTACTTTTCGGGCTAAAATATAATTATACTCTCGACCATTAATTTACAAAAGAAATGACGATCACATTTATTTATTTTAAATAGATTTGAGAAGCAAATTATCTTCTTCAATATTAATATGAAGTCTTTGCATGCATGTCCTAACTTGCTTCAATGCTAAATTTTAAATTTGGCTCGGGAATCTAAAATGGTCTCTAAGTAGAGATTAAATCCTTAAAACTATCATTGGTTAAAATGTTTCGATAGGCGAAATTTTGTTTGTATGTCGATCACCTACCTATCATAAAAAAACCCACCAATTCAAACTCTAATAATGTTGGAGTTTACAATCTAACTTATACTTATTGATCCATTCATATAGTCTCATCAAACCTTAGGATTTTACTTGGAGGTGAGCGAAACAATTCGATTTGAACAGACTGTTCATCCGGTTTGATTTTGGCCTGAAGCCCGATATCCTCATAAACAATTTTTCTAAATAAAGGATTCTTATCTTTTAGGTTTGAACCCTGATCAAAAGCTTGAAATACCCAATCTGAGCATAAAAATTTACGATCGAAGCCCAACCCAAACCATCGAGCCTAAATATCCACCTTTCCTCATTTTCTCAACCCGAAAATTGAATCCACCTTCTATTTGCTCACCTCTATCTAGAAATTACAATTTCTCAAAATAATGCGCCATGCCCATATATTTGAACATGTATGAAGGACCAAAACATGAACCTAATAACCCTCAATTTCTAGTTTACAGTATGATATAGTTATGCAATGAGTTATGACATAAACATGACGCTTAAAGCTTATGTCAAAAAACAATGAAGAAGAAAATGATGCTTAATTAGATAGTTAGAGGAGTTAAAAGTCGATTGCCTAAAACCTAGGTTAGCCTAAATGCTATACATACAACATACTTTTATATATGATTATGACAAGTAGATCCAATTTAGATATCGTATTCAATTAATTAATTAATTAATTAATTAATTAAGATGAATGTCTTGCATCATTATTGTTCCTAAAAGAATTTATATGGATGGAGACGCATGTTTTGCGAAGTAGGGTTAGAAAATACTTTTAAAGGGAAAGAATTGATTGAAAATAGCTATCTCCTAGACTCATGTATATCCTAGTTATCTATTCTTGGTGTAAATTAAAGGCAATAGTACGACTATTAGCTTTTATCTTAAAGAAATTAAAGAACATCAATGCTTATAAACCTTAAATTCATGATTCTATTCAATCTAATAAGCACTTTAGGGAGGACTATAATTATGTGTGGCAAGTGTCTACACTAATTTGGTGAGCTTAATTTTAAACTAATACTTTTTTTTTTTACTAGAATTTTAAACTAATACTTGTATATACTTTCTAGGAGTTTAGTATAAGCTGCGACAATTAAGAATTACTCCCCCTTTAAAAAATTTTAGTTGTTTCATTGTTTAACTAGTTATTTGGRCCGGCGATGCTCGGGCTATGTTTATTGCATTATACTTAGGTTCTTTATGGGAGTAGAATTCGTTATTATAAATTTATTTGATCTCAACGATGTAGTTTTTTTTTTTAATATTTTGGTCACTCAAAGAGGATAATCAACCTATATGTAAACGTATTTACTTTTCAAGCTTATATAGTTATCTGAAGTACATCTTATATCATGTTTCTTTGATAAAAAATCGTTAGGATTTAACATGAAGTCGGATCGAAAATTGAATARTCGATGGATCCAAGAGTAAGCCCAACAAAATTTGTGAATTACAATTGATATATAAGATAATTAAATGATTATTATACATTCATATAACACCATATATTCTAGCTACAAATATGGAAAATATATTCTACAATTGGGAACAATAGACTATTAACAATAGCGCGCCTGTAGTGCATTCCGATTTACGTCAAGAAATTCGATCGACCTTGGAAGGCATGTGTAAGTTCTACTTGACTCCTTGTATATACTTATATAGGGACAAACATAACGAATCACCAGATTCAACACCGAGCAAAGAAAATGTACAAATAATCGAGTATATATACGGTAATTTAGACAATATAAGAACATTAATGGATGACATTATACTTAAATTTTACATGACCAAACACATTATATACTGCACTCAGCAACATCGACAAATATACATACCAATTCAACAACAAACGCGTATGCATGTTAATAGTACTTGAAATTGAGAAACCAAAATCGCAATTGCAAGTAGCAATTACCATATTATACACATACAATAGAACACCTTTTAATAATATTTGTAGATATATGCAAAACAATCACTAACCAATAAAAAGGCATGCATATACAAAATTGACAACTCAAAGACAACAATAAATTATCAAAACCCAATTTTTGATATGTTAGCTTGATTAAGGTAAATTTTCAATTGAAGAAAATCCACATGACAAACTCTATAAAAGAGAAAAAAAGAAACATTATAATCGATTAATAGAAGATAAAGGATACAAAAACTCACAAATGATTGATGAAATAAAGAGGAGTAAGAGAAAGACATACCAAAACATGCAAGTGCAATTTGGAAACTCTAGTACAATGTATATAAATACTATCCAATTGAAAATATTGTTGCCACAATTTATTGGAAATATAACATAAGCAATTATAGAGGTTAAGGAATATGAAAAAAGCTACTGTATAATGAATGATTAAGAAGATGGATCAAATAATTTCAGGGGAGGTAGAACTGTAGAAGACCAAAGGGAAAATTAAATATTGTCTATTTTGTGTTTCATTGAATTGTAGAAAAAGAGCAATGACAATGTCACGTGGGGCTAGAGAAAAATGGGAAAATTCGAATAGAGGTACAAGAGACTGACTCATAGATTTTTAGGGGAATGTTTTTATATATTAGTAATAAATAGATGGATAATAGATTAAGAAACTAATAATAATAATAATAATAATAATAATAATAATAATAATAATAATAATAATAATAATAATAATAATAATAATAATAATAATAATAATAATAATAATAATAATAATAATAATAATAATAATAATAATAATATGATGATGATGATGACATGGAGCAATTCTATTGGATAATATGGGATCCACATGACACACCCACGTTGAATGAAAGTGACACATGACGCACTTACATGCAATAGAACGCCTTTTAATAATATTTGTAAATTTTCTTTCAAGAGCGCACAAGAAAAGAAAATCAAACATCTAATACAATGACTAAAATAATTGTAATAAAGGTTGAAAACTGTTACAATATATAGGCCCTGGCTAATGCGAGACTTTGATACATGTTGCATTTGATGGCGTTGCATTTGATCTTTCGCAACAATTTTGTGCCCCTGATTCAAGTATGCAACAATTGTTGGACATATTAGGAAATAGTTGTATTCGAGAATGTATATATAGTAAACTTTGTTCCTCTTCTTAATCACTAAGGGCGTACTAGAATTTACATATAGTATTATTTTAAAAAAAAAAAAAAAATCAGCATAATTATCCTCAAATCCTCAATACATGGTTTAAAATTGGTGAATGATGATTCGTATGGGTGGAATGAGCAAAAGACAATTGTGGATTATTGTGTTTAAAAAAAGATTTTTATTGCTATTGAGCAATTATAGTGTGTTTGTGTATAAAAAAAAAGTCTTAATTGCGATTTTTTCTACCTATAAACGAGCCACAATCGAACCGAGCCATCGAGCCAAGCTATTGAGCCTAGCCCAAGCCGAGCTCGAGTCATACAATATAGTAACGAACACGAGCCGAGCTCAGGTCGGCTCGGCTCGTCAAGCTAACGAGCCGAGCCTGACAAAAACATAAACGAGTCGAGCCCTTGGAGGTTCGGTCTCAGTTCGTGCGATAATCAAACCCTAGTATAGGTCTAATAAAACTTTGAAAATCATTACAATCATCCTTTTATCCCTGCAAATTAATGTGCATCATCAAATATACCATCCATTAATCAAATTAATATCATCCATTAAATATACACCTAATTAATTGATGCCATTGTAATAGCCATATAGATAATAACTCCTAAGTCCTAAGTAAGGAGTAGTAAGAACTAGTGCAAAACAGACATGGGTCTTATTTAATCTAGTGAGAGTTTTTCAACTTCGCTGGCATAGTGTAGGGATCAAGGCTCATCCTAACATTATGTTGGGTTATTATCCCCTTCTTCTAATGTTAGTATCCTAAGAGATAGATCAAATTAATACAAAATTTACTCGTGTACCTTTTTGTTTATTTTTTTATAAAACTAGTTAGATTCCAAACATTACAATCAAAAGATAACCCTAATCAACTTGTCATACATTTTTGAAAAAAAAAAAAAAATCCAAGCAAAGTTGGCTAGTTGATGATAAAAATCACCTCCAAAAAGCACATAAAGGGCGAGATCATTATTTATTTCTGGCCGACCTTTATCACAAGCAAAAGAAAGTAATCTCCTAACAATGAAGGTACGATCTTTCACATTATGAAGTAACTAAATTAATACGAAGTAATATAATTTGGGCCACATATGATATAAGTACTTATAACATATGGTTGCAACTTGCAACAACATTTGATATGGTTAAAGACCTTAAAGTATATGTATCTCAGGCCCCTCGTGCATAAGTTGCTTTTGATTTAATCCTTTGTCTCTCTCTCTCCCCGGAAAGAAATCAATAATAATCGATAATACTCCATTCGTTTTAAATTAGTGGTTACACTTTTTATTTTAAAAAATTTTAAATTATTGACTATACTTTTTTTTTGCATGTCGGTTTTTCGCTTCTCATACGGGCTTCCATTATTCTTTTTTTCTATCTCTTTTTTTTTGTCAAATTTATCCAAGAGTTCGTGATTTAAGAAGTGTAGCGAGTATTGTGAAATTGACGAAATAATATAAATAAGATAGGACTATAATGTATGCTACAAAAGTAGGGAAATCGATCATCATTGATCAAGGCAAACAAGTTTAAACTTTAAAAAGTTGACAATGAAAGAGTAGGCATCTAAACATTTTATGATCACCCAAACTCAAAAAGATTATAAAAGGCATCAAATTCTTCTTGCTTTTCCTTGATAACACACAAGTGCGTGTGATAGAAATCGAATAAAGCTTGAGTTGCTCTAGAATTTGCTTTTTGGCCTTTCCAAGTTTGCATTCCCTTTCTTTTTCTCTCTCTTTTTTAAGTTTTTGATTCTAACCCTCTGTGTTTAAATGAGCAAAACTATTAAAATGAAATTCGATCTTTTGTTTGTTTGCTTTGGAAGTAATTGGATATTTATCGTGCATAAAGGAAAATAAATTACTTGTTAAATTCTCTTAATGAGTAAGTACCTACTTATAACAAGACTTGGGATAAGATGGTCAATGAATATGTATTAGAAATAAATTAAAAAACGATCACAGACATGCCTATTAATAGGTAAAAAGACGAATTACTTTGTGTTAATTTTAACGTGTCATGCGGTTCTCATTCCTTAGTATTTCATCTCTTACACCTTGCATGTATGTAACAATTGAAAGGAACAAGAAACTATTACTCGCATAAGCATTATCATTGTTGGATGATTATGTGTGTATTGTCCTTGCAATTTGTGTACATATATATTTTTATAGAAAAATTCATCTTTTGAGTGCCTAATTATCTTATCCTTACGACATCCATCACATGATTTCTACAAACATTGCTCATTGAGTCATAGATATTTTTGCAATTGTAACTTGTAAGGAAACAATTTTGCTTAAAAATGCAACTATTCATGAGGGCAAACAAATATCTATACCAATTACTCCGTACTTCCTAAAATATTGGACATTGTCTTACAATATTAAAAATCTCCACAATGCTATAGGTGTTTTTGACGGCGAATTTTGCTCATTTACAATAAACTCACAACTTATTTATTTATGATGATCTATTTGTTTACTTAATTTTTTTTTWWAAAAAATAGAGAAGTTATATCATTATATTTTTATAATTAATTTATAGWAGGGGATGGGAAATCAAAAATATTTGGAGTAAAATTTTTCTAGAAAGAAGAGATGATATGACGGTGAGAGAGTAATATCTAGGGAAAATTGTCCAAAACTACCTAGGTTATGTCTGGTTTTGCGAGAAACTACCTAAGTTAGAAAACCTGCGACAAAACTACCTAACTTAGAGTTTTTCTTGTTAACTACTACCTGATTTGATTTTCCGGCGTTGACTCTTAGATTCCGGTGACTAAAACTCACGTGCCGGTCACGTGACATGTTTTTTTTAATTTAAAAAATCATTTTTCATCCTTTTCCTCCTTAATCTAACTCAATTCAATTACAAATAAACCCAAAATTGATCAATTAATAAAAAAAATAACCCAATAAAATGATGGAAAATGATTTTTTGAATTAAAAAAATGTCACGTGACCGGCACGTGAGCTTTAGTCGCCAAAATCTAAAGAGTCAACGCCGTAAATCAAATCAGGCGTGGTCAACAAGAAAAACTCTAAGTTAGTAGTTTTGTCAAGGTTTTCTAGCTAGGTGTTCTCACAAAAATAAGCGTAACCAAGTTAGTTTGGACAATTTCCCTAATATCTATTATAATAACCAAGGGAGCAATGGTGTTCCCTATTAAATACTGTTTTTATGTGCGCGCAATGCGTGCTTAGACGTATAAAATGTTTATTATAAATGATATTTAGAATGTATTAAAAAAATGTTTATACTTTAGCAATAAATATATCTAAATTGTAATTAGTTTGTAAATAAATGAACATGAATTCAATATTATACCATATGTTTTCAATTCCTCTGACTAATGTTATTGATTTAGCTTTTGTACTAATTAAGTCACATAATAATGAAATTTCGATTTTAAATCTCATATAATAAGTAAAGGGTGTGGGCACTTCAATTCAAAAAGTTTTAAAATCATTAAGGTTATAAAGGTCATTTAAGAGGGGGACACCATCTTCCTCCCCCTTCCCTTATATAATAGAGATTCTTCTAGCCTTCAAAGTGAGAGATTATTATGTTACTACAAATAAACTTTCCAAAAAATACACTATCAATTCAATTTTTTCATAATCAATGCACATCAGTCAACACTATAGTTGACAAAGAAAGTAAATAGAATTTACTTTAAATTTGAAAGATGACAAATTATTAATTTTTTAATCGTAAAAATAGAAAAAATCAATCAATTATGCACTTATGTAATGAATGTTTTTTTATTTAAGTTTTTTTTCCGCATAAACAGGAATAAAATTAACATTGGACATTGGTTTTGTTATGTACTCCGCACTCCGTATTCAAGTTTTTCTCACTCGATTTTGATGTCTCTAATTATATTTTTTGGTTTTAAAAATGCAATTACATAAACGAAAATGAAAGTATAATAAATTTCTTTATAACTATGTTTACATTAAATTTATTATTAATATCGTGCACGCATCGGTGCATAAATAACTAGTAAATTCATATGTTGGGCAATAAAACAATAAGTTTGTCAAAATGAAGTAAAACCAATTGAGTATGTCAATATGAAATGGGCTATAGTAAAATAGAAAGTGAGAATGATGAGTAAGATAAATAATTCAATTCATACATTGTGACGAATTTTATCTATGCATAGTGGTAATTTGTAAATTTTGCACATGAATTTGTTCGTGTGTGAAGGTTTTCATTCTATGCGAGGTTAATCATTTCTCTATAATATTATGTACTCAATAGTTAAAAAAATATTTAATCTACTATACAATACATTATTCCAGCATCCATCCCCATCCCCATAAGCTCTCCAATGTAACAAGATATTGTATATTTGACCCCACTTGAAACTCAGAATAGTGAAATTTTTGTTATAAATTTGGGAGATTTTGTCAATATTTTCAGACAAAATTAACTAATTGACCCCATATAAACATACTAAATTTATTTTGATCCTACTGTATATTATTTTTGGATCCACCACTAAGCAGTGAAGGATGCACATTGAGTATAGTGGGGTCACTTGACCCCACTTGAAACCCAAAATAATGAATTTTAGTACGAAGTATGAAATTTGGGAGATTTTGCTAATGTTTTTAGCTGAAATTAACTAATTGACCCCATATAAACATAATAAATTGATTTTGACCCCCATTGTATAATATTTTTGGATCCGTCACTATATATAATTATATACTAAATGTAACTGAATTGAATTGAACTGAATGGAGCTGAACTGAAATATTTAACTTTGGATCAATATTAATCTTGGGATTAATATACGGAGTATAACTATTTAACTATGTAATAATGAGATTAATATTTAACTGCTATTAAGAATATATCTTTGGGTTAATATTTAACAATATTAACTTAGGTTAATATTTAACAATAGTAACTAAGGTTAATATTTAACTTTGGATTTAACTATCTATGTTACGTTATATTATAAAGCAAACACCCCAATTTGGTTGATAACTTTTGTGCAGACCTTTTTGCCCTCAAARAAATTTCAAATTACTTAATAAGAAGATAAAATATAAAATATAAAATATTTACATACCATAATAAAAAGATGACAGATTAAGATATTGATATATACCACCTAATATATTTAAAACAACTTAACCATAAACAAAACAACAACCAAAAAAATATAACTTATCCAAAGAATTTAAAAATAATAAAAACTGTTGTGAACGATTTAAAATCTAAAACAACTAAACCAAGAAACTAAAAACCGAAAAATAGGAAATTAAATTAAGCAAAAATAGAAAATTTTAAAAAATCAATTCATAGTAATGTACGAAAAAATAGAAAATTTTAAAAAATCTTATGTACTCCGTAAATAAAAAGTAAAATAGAAAAAAATAATATAAAAAATATAAAAGGTTTCTTCATCTATTTTAAAAATGTTAATTCTAAAACTCAAAAGAGAAAAACCTATTTATTTCATTTAAACAAAAAATAAATAGAAATCTTTACTTAAAAATATAATATAAAAATAAAAAATAAATATCAATAAAAAAATTGACTATCCTAAACAACTATGCACGCATATGCGTGCGTTTCTTACCTTGTTATTAATAATARGAAGTATATCTTTGGATTAATATTTAACTTTATATTTAACTTTTATTAATAATACGGAGTAAATCTTTAGATTAATATTTTACTATTTAAAATAAAATTGATTAATACTATAACATGAAAGTTGAGATTAATGATATGAAATTGAAATGCTTAAGTTAGGATTAATTAAATAATAATAATAATTAGTATTATTATCGTCAATATTATTATTATATTATCATCATTATCGTTAATAACAAATTAGTTAACAAAATAATTAAGTTGAAATGAACTGAATTGAACTAAACTGAACAGAACTGAACTGAAATTAAGTTGAAGTAAACAGACCCCTAGCTTTGTAATTTCATATGCATTACTTTCATATTTGATTTCACATGTCCTATGTTCGAACATAACTTTCTTGTCAAAAAAAAAAAGAAAAAGAAAAAAAAAACAACATAAATTTTAAGGTAG
The DNA here is from genome assembly GCA_008642245.1 of Bassia scoparia. NCBI lineage: Eukaryota > Viridiplantae > Streptophyta > Magnoliopsida > Caryophyllales > Amaranthaceae > Bassia > Bassia scoparia. The sequence continues at coordinate 70,388 of SNQN01001470.1, forward strand.
GAATTAAAATTTCGATAGGGACYAACCTTTTAACTTTTTAATTCAAAAATTATGTAGAAGTCCGTAGAGTCATAGACCACTTCCCATAAACCTGAAATAGGATCTCATTTCTTTTTAGTTTTCTTTCACTTTGGTCGATTGCAAGTTTGCGATGTATGTCACTTTTCTTGTGCTGACCATACACATAAGGGAAAAACTTGATCATTAGAGCATGTTCCATATGTTTCAATGTTTACCTTCAAATGGTTGGAAAGTCTAACTTAATCTTCATCTGCTTCATAGCAAGAGCAAAACTTTACTGTAGCATTTCATGATTTAAGTTACAATTCAATGTTTGCAACTCTTATTATTATTCATAATTTTTTTAAAAAAAAATCTTGTAACATTAGATATATGACTATTTACTTTATACCTCCTTCATCCTTTATCCAAGTTTATTTTTGTCTTCTTGCACAAACACTATAAAAAAGAAAGAAAAGGTATTGACAGATCCCACAATATGATATTCATTAGCAGAAAATAAAGAGAGTAAAGTAACTGGTTTTTTTACATCCAATTGTTAACAAAATGGGAAAAAAGATTAAAGATACAGAAAAGGACACTAGAACTTCTTTCTTAAGATTTACATTTTAAGGAAAAAAAAAAAACAAGGAACATATCATTAAGTCCAGGGTATAGTCCCCAAAAAAGGAGATAAAGAAAACAAAAACCATGCAACAAATTGCCGTTTGCTTTAGAATCAAACTGTCATTCATAAGATTCTCCAATACGGCAGTACATATGTTCGGAAAACCAATTTGAACAATGCAACACAAAACTGGCTTTCATCTGCATATGAGCATCTCATGTTTTCTTACACAACTTGTGTTTGTCCCTCCCCCGGCTTACAAGACCAAAACTCTAACCTAGACTAAAGAGATATTACCAAGCATACAAGAGTGTTTGTTATTCATATGCAACCACACATTATATGAGTACATGATACATTGAGCTCTTGAGACTGATTTCATCATATCAGTACCTGGAGCGGCTCCTGCGCCTGCAAGACAAAATGGTGTTACTCTATTTTGAGTCACCAGCAAAACAACAAAACAGATGAAGGAAAAAAAAAAAAAAGTAACAGTGTTGACCTTGGAGAGCGTGAAGGAGAACGTGAGCGCATAGGAGATCGAGAGCGTGAGATGGAGCGTGAACGGGAACCAGAGCGATATCTTCTTGAACTCCTTGCCCTGCTTGGACTTCTGCTATACCTGTATCGTCTGCAAACACCTCTAGAAATTCAATCCTTGATACAATGACTGCTTCCACTGTTAAAAGTCTTGAAAGAAGTATATCAGTAAAATGAAGTATGCACATGCAGCAAGGGATCCGAGAAGAAAAGGAACATTAGCCACCATGACTCTTCTCACATGGGAGTGAAGCCATCGTGTGAGATTTAAAGCAAACTTCAAACTCCATTACTGACAGTGTTACTGCAAGAACATAGCACTAAAACACTAACCACCAGAAACAGCCTACAGCTACATGACACCAATTAAGGATGACTTCTGAGGCTATGCTCTTTTATAGTTGAAAAATCATGTCTAGATGGAAAATTAGCAACTTATGCATGCGTGTGGGGTGGTGGTGGTGGGTGTGCATGGGGGTGGTGTTCGGGTCTGGTTGAGGGTGGGTAGTGCTCGGGTCTGGTTGAGGGTGGGTGTGCGTTGGGTGGGGTTAATGTGCCAGGGTGATGCGTGAGTTATAGGTCTGGTGGTTGTTAGGGTGGATAGTGGGTGGTTTTAATTAAAATTGAATAAAGAGCAAAACAGTCTTTTGACACAAATGTGGGCGTAAAATGGATTAAATGTGGGCGGCATTTAACAAAGGATGTTTCCAGTGTCATGGAAAAGAGAAATAAAATTCAAAAACTACCTCCGAGGGGAACGACTGTGGCTTCTGCTGCGACTTCGACGATTGTGACGACCCAGACGACTAGTCTCAGCCAGTTTTTCCAGTCTCTGTTTTTCTTGCTCTTTTTTCTTAGCCATTTCCACAGCAGCATCCTTTTTAACTATAAACACCATGAAGAAATCTAGTCTAAGACACAGAACTAGAACGCCTTCATACCATATTTCAATAAATCATCGAACATAAAACCTCAACGGAAACAATATCAAAACACGGAATATACTTTGTTTATTTAGTTGTTTGCTCATGATCCTTTTAAGCCTCTCCTGAGGTGTTTCCTTTTTTTCACCCGGTGGTTGCTTTAATGGAGCACCTGTAGCTCCCTTCAGTTTGGCTAGTGCTGAAGACGGACTACAACTGAGCGATACAGCAAATCAGAGAATCAGAACCACCCAACATAAATTATCATCAAGGACGTAGAGTGAAAAGACAAGATTCCTTCCAAAGACCCACAACTCACAGAGCACATAATCATTAAGCATACCTCACTGGGGGTTTTATAACTTTAGCATTCTTTTCTTTTTCAAGTGATGCACCAGAAGCAGGATCAACATGCAATGCCTCAAGTATACGAACTGATGATGTCCTGCAAGATAACACAATAATCAGAGACAAATATACGAGTGAGGTATATTAAAGCATTACAGGTCCATATCAGGGAAAATTTAGCTTTATAAACAAAGCCTCCTTTCCTATCCCACTTGCCAGTTATGCTGGTAACCTAATCGTCATTTATTATAAACCACAAAAGTTTGTCCAGGCAACAAAATGGGAGTTAAGCTGCAGCAGGGAAAGATTGTCAATTCTATCTTGGAAGAGTTAAAGGTCCAGTGCTCCGACCGATTTTGTACATCAGCTTGAGGAGGAGATTGTGGTGGAGAGATTCCTTCCAGCTTCGGCTCCCTTTTGTCAGAAGAACCCCCAAACTCTGTGATGTATTCAATTTTAGGTGCCTTAGATTTGCTTCGATGACCATCATCTGAATGTCCACGAGAATGTCGCCTAGAATATGATGGGGAGTAGGACCTTGAACGTGACCTTGACCTGAACAGTTACATTCATGGTTATTAGCAAGCACCATTTTGGTACATCCATTAATTTTAGTCACCAAGTATAGCCCATATACCTTCTAGACCGTGGATAAGCGTCATACGTAGGACTCCGCCTTGACTCTCTGTGTAAAGATGCAATGCAATCAAAAAACACACAACAATTATTGGATGGAGTACACGGGGTCCTGTAACACGTGCAGACATGTTACAGAGAAAGCTTCATTATAGTAAAAATTGCAACTATACCTATAAGGATCATGATGGAGCACACGGGGTCCTGTAACACGTGCAGCCTCCCTTTCTTTCTCCCTTTCTAGCTGAGAGGCCTTCCTTCGCTCTTTGCGACTCAACTTCCTCTGAAGCAAACATATTAGTTTTGATATAGGAAGAAGTCAGGCTAAACTACAACCTGATTGAAGAATACAACTTTTAATTTTAGAAATATTGCACTTACAATTGCTGGATCTCCCTTGATCACTTCTTTTTGCCTCTTTTCCTCCTCTTTTGCCTTCTTATCCATGTACACTAGCCAACCATATCTTTTCACCCCAAAATCCTTAGCTATGGATTCCATTTGTTCATCATCACTATCATCACTGTTAAATTCCTCATCATCATCTTCATCTTCTTCATCATCCTCATCATCATCCGAAGAGTGAACCTCCTCCTTCCAATCCCCATCATATGAAAAGCCCACCTGAGAATAAGTACCCTTGCTTGCAGGAGTTTGAGATGTGTTTGATCTACAATTATGATCAGTCGAAATAAGTATATCTAAGGATTATTACATACAAATTAAGAGAAGAAAATCTAGTTCGTAAATCGTAACTGGAACTTTTAAGAATTGCAGTGAATTTTTAATGTCTTTATTTTCTAATTTATCCATAATAAGAATACTGAATACCCATATCATATTCAGAAAGCTAAAACGCCTAAAAGCTTTCATACAGGTGCACATCAACTTAAATCACAACATCTTCCATGGTCACTGAACTCATAGACTATGGTGATAGATACAATGAAAGCAAGTAAAAAATTAAAAGACTTCCTTGTGGTTAATTCCTCCAATTCAAAATGAATGCAACACTTCCATTAACAGAAAATGCCATAGAAAGGGCTACATACTACGGTCCATGGATAAAACGTGGAAGAAGCATGGTGCAACTAGAGAATGCAATGTACTCAGACAGTACTGCATTAAGCAGGAATTGATTATAATGAAATTTGTAAAGATGCGATACACATGGACAGTGAAAAGTTAAGTTTGACAGTGAACTCCGCATAGTGCATCTTGAAAGTATACAATGGATGATCACTGCAGGTAATGCAAAAGAAAGGCCAAGAAAAGGAGAGAAAAAACCAAAGAATTCTAAGCCAGCAAAATCTATCCTTGTCCAAATAGCATAATGAATTGATGGAAGCTAAAGTAATCCATATATAATGTAGTGTGGCAGTGTGCTTAGTGAGGCAGCAAGGAAACAAAAGCAATTATGTTTATCCACAATGCAACATATGTATCGCTGCAGGTAACGTAAAAAAGTGGCAACAGAAATTGAGGAAAAAAACCAAAAAAATCCAAGCAAGCAGAGTCAATACTTGTCCATGACACCATGAAGGAGCATACTAGTTATTAATGGCTATCAATTACATGCATAAAGTATTAATGACAGCATCGTATGAAGTGTTACAACAAATATACAGAAACATTAATACTAATCCATTGCTGACACCTCTATTGGCAGGTCTGGTCCAAGAATATGGAGAGCCCACAACAAACAAGCAAAACAAACACAAGCTCATGTTCAAATGCCTCACTTAGATGCAAACATCCACTTAAGTACAAGCAGAACTTAAGTGAAAACTTATACTTGCTATGTTCCTTTGTACTTGCATCTAACAAGCTTTCAGACTCCACAATACACAACTTACAAGTCCAATATCTTTAGTTATACAAAAGAAAAATCACACAAATTAGATATAAATAATCTACATAAAGCAACGAACCTAACAAGATCCTAGATGACTATATTTTTCCATATATATAAGTGAATAGTGTCAAATACAAAAGGATGTGACTATTAAAGAACGTATGAAGTAATAGATTAATTGGGAATAAGAAATGCATCCTACAACAATGATTGTGAGGCTTTAATACATGAAAAATTGCCCTTTAACTTAATAGTAACATTTGTCACCAGCTACTTTAGTTCAAAAACAAGAAAAATGCATGGTTGCAAGCATAAATCAATTGACTAAGTTCAACAATACAAAAAAGTACAAGGTCAACCTGTCAAGAGCAGACGGCAAGGTAAATTTTGCTTCGATTACTTGATTGACATGATCTAAACCTTCTTCATCCGTAACTGTTGACAGCAAAAATACAGATTATGATGATTAACTACATAAAAATCACTCTTAATTAAGCAACATGAACAGATGCATTATCATTGACTTCATTATCCAACAGGGTATAATAAATATGCCAAATATAGTCAGTTTATCACACGTCAATATATCCAAAAAGTACCGACATCCTCTACGTCGATGCTTAATTAAATCCCGATAACGCTCAAAATTTACAAATTCTTCTAATTCCTCTTCTTCCTCAGTCTTCTCTTGTTGTCGAAACCGATGAGTATCCGAATCACGAATAAAATCAAGAAGAGCACGCCCATCAAATCTGACTCGAAGAGAAAGAAATAGTAATTAGGATGAGTATGTACAGTGATCAATCAGATCTCTTTAACTGTAACATTATTTAAGGAAGCATAAGAAATTTAAACCACACTACCTGTCAATCAATACATCATCCTTGCCATTCCAAGGTATCCTGTAAATATATTTCAAGAGATCAGCATAACAGAGCCACTTCCGCTTTGTTTTACAAAAGAGGTTGTCCATACACGAGGAGAAACAATCTTCCTCATGTTTAATTTTGAGCAGGAGTAATTACAACTGTCATAAAATACAAGGAAATGGCAGCATAACTGCAGCTGCCATACAAATTGCAGGACTGCTCTAAAAAACTTATGGGATGGATACATACATACATACATACTGGGAAATCCCTACGTTCCCCAAAAAAGTGGACATTTGTGTTTTTCAACAATTCAAAAGTGAATGGAATATTCTAAATAACTACCAATGTACAGGTATAAATAAAGTCAAATAAGGTCGTGTTTCATTTATCTTAACAAGTCCTATCGGATACCAATACGGATAGTGATTTTTGTGAATTAGCCAATTAGGATATCCGAAAATCCGAATGAATCGGATAATGGATATCCTATTATTTTCTTCGGATATCTGAAAAATAAGGAGAAATGAAATTCAAGGAGTATTTATTTTATTACTTTGGGCAATATATTGGGTCCATTTGTAAACCCTAAGACACTCCAACTCACGCACTCCCTCAACACTATCTCTTAGACTCTCTCTCTCTCTCATTCTCCTATACTCCTTTTCTAAAACCTACATATCTCAGCTCCTTATTTCACTGCCGCGCCCCAACCAATTGCTGCAACTACAGGTAAATAGAGGCTATTTTTTTTAGTGAGTCGATTAGCCATCTTACATTATGTTGGTGTTTTTGTACTTTCTTTGTAACAAAAAACATGTTACAATTTTCAAAAAAGGGAAATCTAGGCAAAATTTGTTAAGAGAGGTTAATGAGATAATGAAGTATAAAATTACGAAAGTAGCCCTTATTCACCCACCACCCATGACCATCAAAACCTCCTCCCCCCACCAAACCGGCCACCAAACCCACCTCGATCCCCTTACCACTGAAACCCCATGACCACCACCGGCCTAGCCCCCGAAACCCTGACCACCAGCCTATCAACAGAAACCACCACCCCCATAAACAACCCATCAAAATCAAATCCTCACAAATTTAAATCAAAACCCCAAAATGTGTACAAATTCATACCAAAACCTAGAAAATTAATTGAAGAAGATTACGAAAGAATCAAAACTCCAAATTCACGAATCCAAATCAAATCTACAATTTGCTTTTTGATTCGCCTGCGTTGAGAGTTGGCGTCACGTGGGTTGAGCGAGTCAAGTGGTGAGGTGTGGGCTGAGCGAGTCGAGTGATGGGGTCGCGTCGATGGTTCAAATCGAGAGGTGGGGTCGCATCAGTGGTTCAAGTGCTTCACGAGGGTGGTTCGGTCGAGTTGGTGATTCGCATGGGCACGCAAGGTGGTTCGCTTGGTGGGTCGCGTGGGCAGGGGTTTGGTGTTTCGTGTTTCGCCTGGGTTGGGTTTGGTGTTTCGCCTGGGGTTGGGTGCGTCGGTGAATGGCGGAGGAGAGTTGTGTGTATTGTAAGGAAAGAGAAAGAGGTGGTGAGGGGATGGTGGTTGAGAGTAATTTAGTGAACTTTAATTGAGGTGTAAATATCATTTGATTAAAGTTAGTAAGTATGGTTAGGAAAATGTAACAAAGTTTTTTGTTATGGAGGAAGTATTTTATTTCTAGGAATTTTCGTTTTCAAACTTCTTAACTTGAAATTTCTTCTAGCACACTTTTTTGTGACAATCTACTCCTTCAATTTTTACGGGGATTTCTTTAGTGTCATCATAGCATGATTTTTTGTTCTCGTGATAATTTTTGTTTGGTTTTTTAAAAGTGGTTTTTTGAACTTTTTATTAGATTAATTGCCTGATTTTTCCTTCAATTTTCAATTTTTTTTTTATGAACTTCCGTTAATTTCTCATGATCTTTGATTATTTTTTTCATAACTTTCTATTTATTTATGGGTCGAACTTTTGAAGAAGATTTTTTTCAAGTCTAATTGTTTGATAATGTTGTTGGTTTTATAATTTTCTAGGTTTATGATTTAGTAGGGTGTATGATATTCAATTGTTTTAATTTGATTTATAAATTGTTCATTTTTAAAAATTAGAATACTTGTTTTGTGATGTTACTAATGATGTTGGTTATTGATATAAAATAACGACAAGGAAGAAGAGAACCCAACAAATCAGAGGGTTGATGATGATGATGATTTGTGATGATTTTTATAGATGAATATTATTTTTGTTAATCTTTGTATAGAATGAATTACTAGCTGTTAATCTTTGTATAGAATGAATTACTCGCTGTAAAGTTGTATTGTTGTATTGTAGACTTGTAGGTATTATGCTTTTGTTTGTATGAAACTATGAATTAATATAGAATAAATCTGTGCAATCAGTTTTCATTATGAATAAAACAATACTTCCAAATTTTTGCCAATGAAAAGTGACAAGAAAATACGAAATAAGCTTGGTATAATAAATTGAAAAAATAATTTTAAAAAGATAGGTTTTTTTCGGATATCGGACAATTGAAGTATTAGATTAAAAAAAAATCGGATATCAAATATCTAGTCCATTTCAGATCGAATACAAATATTAGATTTTCCTATTTTTCATATTCGGATATCCGATTCGAAATCGATTTCGGATCGGATATCCAATCCGTGCTCTAGCCTACGTGTCATGGATCCAACAAATTAGTCTATTAAGGTGTATGCATGGAAGCCGAGAAACACAAATCACTCCCAAGTCAATATGGTGACAACACATGTGAGCACATCACATGTGAAAGAAAACCACTTTGAAGATGGTGAAAGCAAATCAATTCAACAAGCTTAGAGAACGAAGGTCAATGGGTTAACTTTTGAAGCATTCTAGGAAATTCTTGTGTGTTGTGTTTGAAAGTAAACACAAAGGGAATGGGGATTAGGAGGGCATCCGAAATTGAGAGTTAATTGTATGGAGAGTAGCAGCTTCAAGCTACTTTGAGAGTCATTGCCTAAAGCCAATTTTATTTTTGGGCGTGTTCGGCAATAGTAACGGTGCAAGTAGCTTTTAGCGATAGAAGTAGAAGGTAAATGAAAAGCTAGTTAGTAGCGTTGAAAGTAGCGGATAGCGGACAAAACTAAATTTGTCAATGAGTGTACGCAGCACCGATTGTATTTATACTAGAAGAAAATTAATTACCAAGTAGCTTTTTTTTCTAGCTTAAACGCTAAAAAACTCAAACGTTACTCGTACTGGCGTTTGAAAAAAGTGATGTTTAACGTTAAACGCTGCTCAAAACGCTACCTTTAGCTTTTTAATCTACTCAAAACGCTAAAAGCTACCTAAAAAAGATACGCCGAACGCGCCCTTTGTAATTCTCTTAATTATTAATGAATGAAAACTCCAACAATATTACTGAACTTATTTACTTAACTCAATAAATTACTTAAGTTCAGAACCGGTTCCTATTAGTATGCAATAAACATTTAATCTTTACAAATTTTTGGAGCTACGCAATTATACATATTAACGTATGCAATGGGAAGCATATATGCACTAAATGTAAATGTAAACATCTTTGATGAATGAAGAGACTACCGAAAATTTAGGCCTATGCAACAAAGGTTTGGAGAACTTAATAGCAACTATACCACACTAAAGAAGATGCTCAATTACTCATAGTCCAAACTAAACGATATTATAGACCATGACAAAAAAWACATGCATAAATGAAAATTCCTTTCACCTCAAACAAATAAATTTCAATAAGGATCAAACACAAAACCAAACAAAATATCTTGGATCAAAAGAATGTAAATTGGATTCAACAAAGAAAATAGAATCAGACGGGAGACGAGAGTGAGACAAAGCATTTTGAAGAAAAAAAAATAGTCAAACAGATTCAAACAAGCATTTTGAATCAAAAGGAAGTATTCAGGGTTTTAGAATTCTACAGATTAGGGTTTTAGGGACCAACAACATCGAACATCCTAAATAAAATAATGCTCAAGTAGGCAAGTTCTACCTCACTCCTTTCAAGCTCTCACTCCAGCAATATTACCTTCTTGGATCAACAAATAGCCAAACATCTCGCTTGGTTAGTGGTGGTATGACTTGTCAACTTGACACAAAATTTATCAATTATTAGCGGATATGGGTCGATATTGTTCACCCATCTAAGAAAATGGGTTGACATGACACGATTCCGCCCAATTTTTAAAATTTAGTAACCTAAAAAATGACATGACACATTAAAGTAAACAGGTTAACACAACCAAACCCGTTTATCGGGTTAGGGTTAGATGGGTATAACCCGTTTTCGTGGGCGGGAAGACGTAAACATGACATGATGCGACATGATTACCGGCTTTGCGCCATGTAGCCGACTAGCCTCCAATTCTAAACTCCCCCACTTGATTTCCTACACCAATTATCCTCCTTACCCTTTAAATTCTCTCCTAAATTTTTCTTCACAATACATCAGCAAGACAGATCTTTATAAAATAAACATGCAAACTCAAAACATGTTTACTCACATCCCATGACCAAAATTTTGACACCATGAAACTGCTACAAACACAAGCCATAATCTCACTCACAACTTCTAAGCAATGTTTTCAATCATTTCACAACGTCAGAGCAAGGCGCGTGAAGTGAAAGGTATTTTGATGCGCAGAGTGCCTTAGTGCGCCTCACCTCTCACCTTAATAGGGGGCGCACTTATAACATGTGAAATAAAAATTAAAAGAAAAAAGGCATGAACTTTTTAAAGCAGTTAGGAATCCTTCGCTAAGCCCAATCAATATCGCCTCCCCTAAAACCAAAAAAGCACATCCCACATTACCACTTGGATTGATTCACATACGCTACTTCTAACTTTCTAAGTATTACTAAATTCCTATGACCTTTTTGATTTAAACAATCAAATATAAATGAGTCCTCCCTCAGTGCTTCCATCTACAACCTCAACATAGATCAGCTCACTCAATGAATACAGCAACCGACCTTCTAGCCACTGTAGTCTTTAACCAAAAAGAAATGAGCTAAGACCCTTGAACAACTAGTCCAACACCATTATCTTTTCCCTCTTGGCTCAAACGACAGCTTTCCATGCTTATCCCCTTTACCCCTTATTCTCATRTGTCTCCATCACTCCCACCATCAGACATAAAAAAGCCAAAAATACATTCATTACAACCCGATAACCAATAGAAAATGGTGGTAAAGAAAATGAAATTTCGATAAAATTCGGTTAACAAAGGCTCCTTCCAATGACCCAAGTCATACCACCAGTTAACACCAGTAACTAAACATGACAAAATAAGTCTAATTTTGACAGGCACCTCAAACTTTTACTATGCTAAGAAGTGTTAAACATAATCAGAACTCGGAATTTAGGATTTTTTGACACACTCTCAATGCCAAGTTCCATAAGCTAAATGTCAAGTTATAATATCCAAGTAAAAATCACAAACCTCTAAGTTCCTCTATAATTCATTCAATTCCAAACAAAATGTGTTCGAGTACATTAAATGACAAAAACAAGCAATAATGAACAGAGATGAACTTACAAGCCTTGTTGATCTTGAGTAGCTTGGTAAAGGCCATCGTCGCGATAAGTGCGACAGCGACAGCCAATGACCTGAATAGACTGCTGAGGATCACCGCGTCTCTTTGCCAAAAACAGCGCTCTTCTCTGCGCTCTCTTTCTCGCAGCATCCATCATGTCGTGCACTTTCTTCTCCGACCTCCGCGCTTCGTGCCACATCTTCGCTTGTTTTCTCTTTCTCTCACTCTCTGTCGCAATTTGCAGGTGAAATTGAATTAGGGGAGAACAGAAACCCTAACCCTAGAATCGCCAATCGATTGAATTAAGAAAGTTCTACAAGGAACGAGGAAGGACGACGAGTTTTCTCCTTTTGTTGTAAGTGGCAATGCAACAATACCAGCAGCAGCGCAACACCAGAGACGCCGTCCGTCGAGTGAGTGGGGGCCACGCCGATCAGAAGCGGAGAGGAGAGAGAAAGGGGTTTGGATTGTGAATTGTGACTTTTTTTGGTTTACATTAGACTACTTCGTATTAGATTAGATTATGTAATTGGGCTTCTTATTGTTTGGCCCAAAAGGTAACATATCAAAATCAAAAAAATAAAAAAATCTCTAAACGCGTTACTGTATTATATAGGGCTGAGCACCGGTCCGGAATCGGACCGGACCGGACCGGGACCTAATGGATCGGTGGACCGGAATTTCCTGAAATCGTGGACCTGGACCGGCCTTGAATTCAATCCGGTCCAGGTCTGCACCTATTAGACCTGTTTTTGTTTTTTTACTCTTTTAATTAAAAAAATCCATCGGACCTGTTAGACCTGTTGGATCGGTTGGACCAGTTGGACCTGTTACTAACTTACTACTTTACTAGTTACTAACTTATTTTAGAGGCTTACATTTCAAATATAATAACTTAGGGTCCAAATTAACGACATACGATCTAATTAGTAACGATTACAAACATTCTAAGTCTCAACTACTTCCAAGTTCCAAGTTCCAAGTTCCAACTACATTACAAGTTTACAACTTCACAAGTTCACCACTTGTAAGTAATAACACATACACAAATAACACAATAACACAATAACACACAAATAATAGCTTGTTCTTCTTCTTCTTCTTCAAAACAATGTGTCCACAAACACAACATCATCCTCCAAATGAATACATGATACATCTATTCAAAAAAAACAAAAACAAAATATATGAGAAACATAAAAATTGAAAACTTTAACTTAAAAATATAATTGAACACAAGTAATGTAAAACAATACCTTTCTCGATTTCTTCCAATTCTTTAATGTTTTCTTCCACTTCGACTTCCGATGCTCCCTTCCTTGTTCTAAGCCAATCTTGTGTACATATTAAAGCTTGAACCATCTTGAACAATATGCAATACAACACATCAAAGAATCAAAGATATAAATGAGGTTTTTAAAAATTATTATGTATTTGATACAAACAAAAGACAAGAGTATTTAATTTATTACCTTAGGAGTCAATGAACTTCTAAATGGATCAAGACATCGACCTCCCGCACTGAAAGCCGATTCCGATGCAACGGTTGACAAAGGGATAGCCAATATATCACGTGCCATACGCGATACAATTGGAAAACGATGTCCAATTAAAACCCCACCAAGCCAAAGGATCCATGTCTTCCTCTTCCACTCCTAATTGTTCATTTATGTATCTATCAAACTTAGTATTAACATATCCAGAAATGAATTAAGGCAAGAATTAAAGAACTAAATAAATAAACATGCCTAAAAAAATAATCAAAAAGTTAAATAAAACAAATTATGGCTGAAATTTGAATACCCAAATCAAATTAAATAATCAGAAATTCCCACAAATTAAAAAATTAAAATACCCAAATCAAATAAAACAATAACAAATTAAAATTAAAATTAAAATTAAATTGAAATATACCTAAAGGCTAAAGCAGTGCAGCAGACTGAGACTGTGAGCCTGCGACCTCCTGCGGACTGCGGTTGCTGAGGCGGTGGACGGCAACGGCGAGGAGAAGCAGTGCAGCGGCGAGGAGATCGAGAACAGCGGCGAGGAGATCGAGAAGCAGTGGCTGCGACTTGCGAGGAGAAGAAGAGAGACGTCGGCGACTCGGCGAGAGTGGCGCGTAGACCAGGATAGACGCCGGCGAGTGGGGCTGCGAGAATCCGACGAGGGAGACGCCGGCGTGAGTGTGAGAGTAGGAGTTTTAGGGTTTTGGTTCGTGACTGTGAGAGACAGAGTGGTGAGATTGATAGAGTGAATAAGTGATAGGAAATAGGAATAATGAATAATAGGATAGAATAGGAAATTTWAAAAAAAAATTAATAATTCAACCGGTCCGGACCTGAAAACCCCGGTTTTGGACCGGACCGGACCGYCAGACCGACTCCCCTATTTTATTTGGACCTGGACCTGGACCGGAATCCGCGGTCCGGTCCAAATTCAGGTCCGGTCCGATCCGGTTTCAGGTCCAAGCCAGACCTRTGCTCACCCCTAACTGTATATGGATTGAGATGTCCAACCTGAACCCGACACGTTAATTTAGTGGGTTGTATCGTGTTATTGCTTTTTTTAGAAACTCACGTGTTCAACGATTAATGTTTTAAATCGATGTTAAAATTATGGAAATTTCCTACTATGCCCTTGAGGTTATGCTTAATAGTTAATAGTTGATGTATCTTCAGGTTTTTAAATTACCCCATATACTTCTAAGGTTAGGGGTTAATAACTCAATTACTCTTATGACTAACGATCGTTAAGTTTTCGTTAATTTAACCTTAATTTATTCTTTTAAAATTTTTAACCAAAAAAACTTTATTAATTACTTTTTCTTGCTTCTGTTTCCTCCACCTTTCTCCCTTCTTGATGGCTACATTTTTTCTCTTCTCAACTAATCTTCTTTATTTTAAACATCAACAACAAATTAGAACAACGACAACAATAATTTCGAACAACAATAACAACAAATTTGCCATCAACAACAAAAAAAATCGACTTTGAACAAATTCGAGTTCAAACAACAACAAAAACAACAATTTGTTCAAATTTAAATTTGAACAAGTAAAAAACAACAACAATTCGAATCAGGAACAATACGAATTAATGTTATTTTTTCTATTTCCTGCTTGTGGGTGGTGGGTTCATGGGTTGGCACTGTGAGTTGTGTGTCACGGGTCGCGTGTTGGTGGTCGTGGGTTATGTGTGTTCGAAACTAGGTTGGAGTCGTGGGTGGTGGTTGTGGGTTCGTGGAATGTGTGTATTCGTTTGCTTGCAAATAAGATATTCGAACACAAAAGCTCCATTTTTCCCGATTATTTCGTCTTCTTTTGTGTATTAGCATTTGCTATTATTGATCAAATTCGAATTTCTTCAAATTTAATTATTTTAGTTGTTGTTTGAATTTGTCTAGTGTTCTTTGTTATTATTTGAAGTTGTGTACTCCAGTTCAAATTAATTGTTTTTGTTGTTTGAATTTGTGTAGTTCAAATTAATTGTTGTTGTTGTTGTTGTTGTTTAATTATAAGGTTAATTAAATAGTTTTAAGTGGTTAATATTTAATTAGTTAGCTTTAATGGTTGAAATAGATGAAATCCTAACGGAACCCTAGCGCCCGTTAGTATTAAAGGTATTTCAGCTATTAACCACTAACCTCAAGAGTACATGAGGTAACTCGAAAACCTCAGTGGTACATCAGCTATTGGGCCTAACCTCTGGGGTATTTGAGGAAATATCCCTTGAAATTAAGGATTTGCACGGGGTATATAATTTTCTAGAATATTTTGGAATTTTTCTAAGCAATTTTGGTCTTTTTTGAAATTTTCAACAATTTAATTAATTTTAAAATAATTTTTAAAATTATTAAATGAATTCCAAAATTCACGAAATTCTTGTATTTTTTTCCATGATTTTTAGACTCGTGGAAAATAACAATGAATTTTCGAAGCAAAAACGCACAACCGAGCGAAACGGGAATGTTTTGAGTGGTGGATTAAGCAATTCTAAACTTATTGGGAATCAAGGATCAACTGGTATAGCATCGAATAAGATCGAGATAATTTTATTTTGATCTTATTTCATTCGCTTGTAACAAAATCAACAAGAAAATCTCAAAAAAAGAAGAAAGTTTTTGGGCGTAATTATGCCTCTCACGTGAAACTAGCCTATAAATAAGAGGCCTTGGTTCTTGTTATTGCAGCACAACATCCTCCTAAGGTTACTTTGCCTGAAACTTCTGAGTCGTGGATTGCTCCCCAAACAATTCTAGACTCATTGGGAATCAAAGATCAACCGTTATATAGCATCGAATAAGATAAGCATAATTTTATTTTGATTTTATTTCATTCGCATGTAACAAAATCAGCAAGAAAATCTTCTACAAAAAGTTTTTTTAGCATAATTATGCCTTTCACGTGAAATTAGCCTATAAATAAAGGCCTCGACTCTTGTTTTTCCAACACAACATCCTCCTAAGGTTACTCTATCGGACCCCCCCCCCCCCCAACCTCCACTACTACAAAAATTGGATAAAACACCATATTTAGGAGATCGATGGTATATCAAAACCGGTCTATTAAATTAAGAGACCGAACATTCTTTAAAACCGGTCTCTTAGGTCTGTCTAAAAGACCGGTTATTTATACCACATCTCTTAAGTTGTGGTCAAATTTAACAAAGAAACCTGTTTTAAGGTAAAACCGGTCTCTTTGATCTTAGTGGGCCCAAAAATATAATTCATTATTCCTCTCTCTCGTCTTGATACCCACACCTCTCTCATCTCGTCTTGCATTGGTCCCCACACCTTCCTCATCTCGTACGTCTTGCATTAGTCCCCACGTACACCTCCCTAATTTAAGACTTTGTCCTCAGTCTCCTCACACTTCTCTCATTAATTTATGTTGCTTCTCTCTCTTTTTTCGATTTTATGCTGCTTCTCTCTCAACTCACGTTCTTCTATCTTCTCTCTCTCATCTCACTAATCTTTCTTCTTCTTCTTTTCGTTTGATCTTCTCCTGAGTTTTTAAAAATCATTTTTCTTATTTTTCTTCTTCTTTTAGATCTATTTTTCTTCTTCTGAATTTTAATTTGAGTTTTCAGGGTATTTTAAAAATCGTTTTTTTCATTTTTTTTCTTTCAGATCTATTGGAGTTTCTTCTTTCAGATCGATTGTCTGAGCTCGTGACGGCCATGGGAGTTTTCATTCGAGTTTGCTCGATATTGAGATGAAGGTAAATTTTTATTTCTAATGCACTTGTTTTTGTTTGCTTTGTTTTGTTTTCATTTTTCAGTAAAAAAAAATTCAAGGTTCTTTTAAATCTTTTGTTTGTAGATCTGGGTTTTTGTGTTTTTGTTTGTTTTTCTTTGACTTTTATAGATTTGTATTCTCTTTTTTATTATTTTTCTATTTTGATTTTTTCGATTATTTGAGCAATTTTTCTAGTTTTTTAGGGTTTTTGTTTTCTTTTTTCTGGTTTTGTTTCGATTTTAGATTTTTTAGATCTATTTTTTCTGAATTTTTATTTGAGTTTCTAAGGTTTAAAATCGTTTTGATTTTTCTGATTTTTTTTCTTTCAGATGCATTTGAGTATTTGAAACATATGACTAGAATTGTGAAATGGGATTGAACCCAGAGAAGTTAGATTTTTTCACGCTCCACAGTCTCACACAACCTCCCTTCTCAGATGCCCTTCGCTCCAATTTTTACTCGTTTGATGTTTGATCTGTAGAGGAATTTTCACTAGTAAGTTTCTATTTTATGCATATTTTCTTTTCGAATTTGTTTTTGTGTTTTCAGATCTAGGATTTTCGATTTTTTGATTTTTGAGTTTTATTTTTATGTTTTTCGAATATTTTTTTTGGTTTTCCGATAATCGATTTTGAGTGTTTAGATCTGGGCTTTTTCGATTTTTGAGGTTTGATTTTAGGTTTTTCTTTCTGTGTTTGGTCTTTACTATTGTCTTTATGGATTTTTATTTCATTTTTTCCGATTGTTTTTATGGATTTTTATTTCATTTTTCCGATTTTAAGTTTCTTGTTTTTTATTTAATAAATGTTGTTCAGGGTTTTCCAAAATTTTTGAGATTTTAGAACATGGCATTTCGATTTTTAAGTTTTATTTTCAGGTTTTCCGCTTTGTTTTTTTTAATGTTTTAGACTTATTTTTGTGTTTTGAAGAGATATGCGTATTGCTTTGAAGGTGGAGGTGGATAATCTGGTATTTAATGAAATTCATCTTCCTTTTGAAAAAAATACAATAATTTGAGTTTTATTTTTATGTTTTAGACTTGTTTTTGTGTTCTCATTCTGTTTTTTTTTTTCATTTGTGCGCTTGAGAGGCGGTGCAGGTCATGGCGAGGGGCAGTTGTTGGCGGCGCAGTGGGCAGTCGGTGGTGGCGCAGCTCAGAGGAGATGTTATAATATTTTTTCTATGTATTTCTAACAATTTTAAGTAATATGTATGTATTATGTAACTATATACTTCGTATGTATTGCTTTGTTAGAAATGTGAGGAGAATTGTAGATTATTACTTCGTATTTATTATCCTCTGTGAAATACAGTAGGTTGGACCTCCCACCTGCTGTACTTTTTTTTAATTAATAAAATGATCAAAGAGACCGGTTGTGCATCAAATCCGGTCTCTTTGATGTAATAAAATAATCACAATTAACTATATAAGAGACCGGTTAGTTAGTTAGATACGGTCTCTTATCTATATAACCAAAGAGACCGATTTTTCTAAGCACCGGTCTCTTTGCTCAGTATAAGAGATTGTAAAAATAAATCAGTCTCTTACCCTAAGAGACCTCCCAGGTATAAACCGGTTGTTTGGAGGTCTCTTTGGGGGTTTTCAACCGGTCTCTTATGTCATTTTTGTAGTAGTGCCCCCCTCGCTAAAACACATCAAAAACTCTATAAAAAATTAAACACATTTTCACATTCAATGAAAGTTCTTTCAAAAGTTCATGCCAAATAAACTATGAAGTACTCCGAACTTTATAACAAACGCTCTATTTAGTGTAAAACATATATATTCTAGGAAAATTGCTTTTTTCAATTTTACATTATCTGATATGTAAAGGATCGGAGTGCATTTAGAACTTTTTAATTATTCCTTTGAGTACGTAATATAATTCCCTCGATGATGTACATCCATTTTTTTCATGAAGGAAAACAATTATCTTTCATTTTCGCTCCTTACCTCTATTGTACATGCCTCTTGTCTTGTGTCCTCCTTTGCTACCTCCTTACTTTCCCTTTCATTTTCGTTTTTCAAATCCCATAATCAACCAACTAACAAAAAATCAAATTTACAATTGTATTCTCCATGAAATTGATTTTACATTGAACAATTTATGATGTGGCATATAAAAAATATATGCCATGTGTCAATCTTTGGTTCGACATAAGAAGCCAACATGGCAAGGGATCCTACGCCACGTGTTAAGAGCCAAGTGGCCTATCGACCGTACAAGTTCAACTGAAACAGATCGAGCGTCGTAAAACAAACTGCTTAAACAAGTAGACCAGACAAAACGACGCTTAAGATGGTGACAAGTGTCACACATCCAAACTCCCATGGGACAAGTCAAATGTCTATAAATACCCCATGGGAGCCCTCATTTTTGTACACAATTTCTCCTACTCTTGAGAGCATTTACTCATACTTAAACAAGTATAGACGTTTCTCTCTCTAACTTCTCTCTACATTTAATTGCATTCATTACTTTCCTCCTTCCTTTACTTACTTAGGCATCGGAGGGGAGATAATCCGAAAAGGATTATTCTCCTTCTTGCAGGTGCTAAGGAGCCACGAGAGACTTGAAGAGCCAAGCCATCTCGAGATTCCAAGCCAAGGTTAGCTCCTTTGAAGTAGCATTGACAGGAAGCCTCCACCCTTCTCTCAACCCTGCAGCAGAGGAAATCTTGTAGTTTGCCAAGCGACTTGCTYCAACATTTGGCGCCGTCTGTGGAGAGGCAATCAGAAATGGCTTCAAGGGATGATCACACTAGACAAGGAAGGACTGCTCCACCATCCTCTGAGAAGGAAAGCCACCCCAATGGAGAGAACCACCCGGATCACTCCGTCTTTCAAGTTGTGGAAGACTTGGGTACCTATATGGGAATAGAGCTATCCCTCCAAGACTTGGATGGTCGCTATGTTACACGTGATATGTTGAKGGAAGAAATAGGCGCAGGGGTGTCTGAGATAATGGATCGATTTGCTGAACAACAAGACATGAAGGCTCAGCTCCAAGCCCTAAAGGAAGAAAATGCAAGTTTGAAAGCCATGCGTGAGGGCAAGACCAAGGCCACCGGCAGTGAAGCTCCTGTCAAGACTCAGGCCATGGAATATAGCACTCCCGTGGTGCCTAGCCTCAATACTACTAAGATCAAGAACCCCACTCCCAAAGACAATGGAAAGCATGTCAAGACTCAAATCGTTCCTGTCGAACGGGAAAAGAGTCAGGTTAGGAGGTATCGCTATACTCCTAAACCTCTTTCTATTGCCCCAAAGACTTAATAAACAAGAGGTCCTTATCGTTTTCATATCGAAGATGATGATGATGAAGTGTATACCAAAAGCCATGAGACAGAAGATGTTCGAGCACTCATTGAAAGGAAGAAGTCTGAACGTGAAGCTTCCTCAATGGATGTGAGAGCAATCATTCAGAGAAGGAAAGAGCAAGCTGGGAGTCAGGATGTGAGGAGGATTATTGAAAAGAAAAAGGCAGAGAAGCTTAAACAAGCAACTCACGACGATGAGCACTCTTTGACAGGATCCACTCCTCTATGTACTGACCCCTCACATCGTTCTCTCAGAACTCATGGACATACACACCACTCAACAAGCCATCATACAGAGCGCCCTCAGAATCAAGAACCAGAGGTTCGTTCCCACCGAAGTGGGGGTTATCACCGAAACGGTGCTAACCAAGACCTAGGATGCGGGTACCCGTCCCAACAGTCGAAGGGGAGGATGTAAGGGCTTCCCCTTACCGATAAGAGTCATTTCTCTGCTTCTATTCTGATGACAACTCAGTCCCTGAAAGTCAAGTTCTCCTCTATTGATGCTTATGATGAAACTACTGATCCAGACGATTATTTAATTTGGCTGTGTACAAGCAWCTCATGCTAACCACCCAGGCTGACGACGCGACTTGGTGTAAATACTTCCCGGTTACCCTCAAGGGGCTAGCCCAAAGGTGGTTTAGCGGCCTCCCAACAGGTTCCATCCATAACTTCAATGAATTGGCTGTTCTTTTCACTCATCATTTCATGGCGCATCGCCAAGAGTAGAAGAGTAGCTTACATTTGGGAAGGATTCAACAACGACCCAATGAAAGCTTGAGAAGCTATGTCAAACGCTTCAATAATGAGACTCTCCAGATCCCGGATTTGCCAGACCGAGTGATCCTAGATAAATTCTATCGGGGATTGGATGAGGATAGTCCCTTTAAGTTTCAAATGGTAAGGCAAAGGGTAGGGGACTTAAAAAAATGATGAGGGAAGTCGAAGCATGGATCCATGCTAAAGAAGTTTACGCCGTCAAAAAGGCCAAAGAAAAGGTGACTCCCCCCTTCTCCAAGCATCAAAGCAACCCGGTGCATTGCAGTGGTGGTCATGACAAAAAGAGGTCTGGCACCTGGAATATAGAGGAAGAAGGAACGTCACAAAAAGGAATAACCAGGAAGAAGAAAAAATTCAACTACACTCCTACGATAGAATATACCAAGGATCTTTTTCATGTATACAAGGATGTTAGCAAGGATGTACCCATTGAGGATCTTCCACCAATCAAAACTGAGTTGAACACAAGGGATAAGTCCAAATATTGTCAATTCCATAAGGTGTTGGACATGTTACAGGAGATTGTTTTACCCTTCAGAGAACATTGGATCGCTTAGCACATCAAGGGAAGTGAAGAAGCATCTCATCAAGCTATTTCTGAAAAAAACCCTCATCCAAAGATGATGCCCCAAACAGTGAGCATTCCGATTCAGGGATAGTTCACATGATATCCGGAGGTTGCGCTGGAGGACCCACTATTGAAGATCGCTAGCACATCAAAGGAGAGTGAAGAAGCTTCATCAACGATTCTTGAAAAAAACCCTCATCCAAAGATGATGCCCCAAACAGTGAGCATTCCGATTCAGGATCGCTTAGCACAATCAAGAGAAGGTGAAGAAGCATCTCATCAAGCGATTCTTGAAAAAAACCTCATCCAAAAGATGATGCGCCATACCTTCAGAGAAACCGATGGATCGCTTTAGCACATCAAGGGAAGTGAAAGAAGCATCTCATCAAGCGATTCTTGAAAAAACCCTCATCCAAAGATGATGCCCCAAACAGTGAGCATTCCGATTCAGGGATAGTTCACATGATATTCGGAGGGTTTGCGGCTAGAGGACCCACTATTGAAGGTCAAAAAGAATATGCACACAAATTGCCCCAGGTAATGGCTCTTGATAGTGAAGAGAATGATAAGGAGATGCATGTTCCCTGATGTTCTTATCTGCGAGAAGGATCGTAGGGAGGTAAGCACCCCCCCATGATGATCCTCTCGTTGTGGAAATGAAGATCGCGGATAAACAAGTCCGACGAATTCTCATTGACACTGGGAGCTCCTCCGATATCATTAGCTTCGAATGTCTTCAAAAACTGAAGTACAATGATGATGATCTTGTCCCTTGTCACAATCCTATCATAGGATTTGGCGGGGGGGTGATCCAACCAGTGGGAACCGTGGTTCTTCCTCTCCGAATGGGGAAGGAAGATAAGTGCAGGCACATGACGGCCTACAATGTCATCTTCGGTCGACCTACCTTGAATGCTTCTAAGTCAGTGGTAGTTACACATCTCATGTTGATGAAGTTTGTGTGCAACGACGGCAAGGTGGGAACTATCTATGGTGATCAGCAAGTCGCCCGAGAGTGTTATCTTACCACTGTCCGGCCACTTGCTGGGGGCAAGGATAAGGAAGAAGCAGAACCGTCGGGACAAAGAGTCCAGAAGAAAAGAAAGGCGGGTGAAGTTTTAATGGTGCACGGGGTCCACCAAGAAGCCATGGCAATTCATGGATTGTTCGCCTCTATCTCTCGTCCTAAACCCGGAGGTCAACAGGAAGACTTTGCCATCGATCCCACCTTACCAGAGAGGACAGTTAAGGTTGGCGAAACGATGAATGAGGAAATAGGACAAGGACTCAAAATTCTACTAAGGGAATATAAGGATGTCTTTGCCTTCTCCGTAGAAGAAATGCAAGGGTTAGATCCAAAAATCACCCAACATAGCTTAAATGTTGACCCCATAATGAAACCTGTCAAGCAGAAGAAGAGAAATTTGGGGCCAGTGCGTAGTAAGGCAACTGATGAGGAGGTCAAGAAACTTCTCGGTGCGGGATTCATTCATCCATGCCAATACCCATAATGGGTGGCAAATGTGGTGTTGGTTCCTAAACCAAATGGGGCARGGAGAATGTGCGTAGATTACACTTACCTTAACAAAGCTTGCCCTAAGGATAGTTTCCCACTCCCCAAGATTGACAAGCTTGTGGACTCTACAACAGGGCATGAAGCCATGAGCTTCGTAGTTGCTTATTCAGGATTCCATCAAATCCCTCTTAAGGAGGAAGACCATGACAAGACAGCCTTTGTCACRGACAATGGGTTGTATTGTTACTAGGTAATACCGTTTGGCTTGAGGAATGCCCCTGCAACCTTCCAAAGATGTGTAAACACCATCTTCGTAAAACAGCTTGAAAGAAACGTAGAAGCCTATATTAATGATATGATCATTTAAAGTAAGAGGAAGGAGGATCATGTCAGAGATCTAAGGGAGACCTTCGATACGCTGCGACATTTTGGGATGAAGCTGAATCCAAAGAAGTGTGTGTTCGGGTCACATTTGGGAAGTTTTTGGGATTTTTGGTAGATGAACGTGGTATTGAGGCCAATCCAGACAAGGTAAAGGCTGTTCTTGATATGCAATCACCAAGGAATGTCAAAGAGGTGCAGAAGTTGACAGGGTGCGTGTCTGGCGGCGTTAGGGAGATTTATTTCCAAGTCGGGAGACAAATGTCAGTACTTCTTTAGAGCCATCAAGAAGAGCACTAAATTCGAATGGAGTGAAGAAGCCGAAGCGGCCTTCCTAAAACTCAAAGACCATCTTCACTCTCTTCCAAGATTAGTGAGCCCCAAAGAAGAAGAAACATTATACATGTACCTTTCGGTGTCGAAACATGCGGTCTCAGCAGTGTTGGTAGCTGAAAGAGAGGGCACTCAGTTGCCAATCTATTTTGTGAGTCATGTGCTACAAGGGGCGGAGATGCGCTATGCTACCGCCGAGAAATTTGGCTTGGCTCTCATGATGGCCAGCAAGAAACTTCGCCCATACTTTGTAGCTCACAAGATCGTGGTTTACACAGACCAACCTATCAAACACCCGTTGACCAAGTTGGAATCGTCATGAAGGATGTTAAAATGGGCTATCGCTTTGAATGGCTTCAATCTCGAGTTTGAGCCTAGGAAAGCCATTAAGGGTCAGGCTTTGGCAGATTTCATTGTAGAATTGACAAGACCTCCCCCAGTTGAAACATCAAGCGATGTTTGGACTTTGTTTGTGGATGGGTCCTCCACCCAAAATGGCTATGGAGCAGGGATCTTGTTCAAGTCCCTTGAAGGAAACACTTTTGAATATGCCATGAGATTCAAGTTTCAGACATCGAACAATGAAGCAGAGTACAAAGCCTTAGTGGCCGGAATTCGGATGTGCAAGGTAGCCGGGGCAAAGAAAATAGATGTCGTGTCTAACTCTCAACTTGTTGTCAGCCAAGTGAACGGGGAGTATGAAGCGAGGGATGAAAACATGATCCGCTATCTGGAGATGGTAAAGAAGGAAGTTGAGGGACTAGATCAATTCCACTTGGTGCAAGTCCRGAGATCGAAAAATAATCAAGCGGATGCCTTATCCAAGTTGGCTAGTTCGGCAACAGGAGATTCTCCAAGATCTGTCTTCTGGGAAGTGAAGAATCGGAGGAGTTGTAACACCCCAATAATTCTCCACCTTTACCTGTGAAATAATTAAACTAAAATACGGAGAATCATTGGCATGTCACCGCCACGTGTTCAAAC
>SNQN01001471.1:17527-65423 GCA_008642245.1 Bassia scoparia
ACGTGGTAAAACAGGTTAGCCACAAATATTTTAAATTTTGAACATCTGATGCACAATATTTTTTTGATAAAATCTTTGAGAAACATATGAGTGAGAAAGCACATGGACACAATATATATACATCAAAACATTAGTATGATATACTCTTAATTAAAACCTAAATAGGAAAATTCAAGCGCATTCCAGGTTAATCCAGAAACTACAAAGATTTCATGAAAGAAACTGAAACACTACTATATAGGCTAACTCATTTCTAAATGTTGGATCAACAGCACTTACTGAGTAGAGCGCAGCATAAAAACTTATATTTCGGAACGGTTTCTACAAAATTAAACAAACTAATTAAAAATAAATTTAATATGAATCATATCGCATAGGGAAACAACTCCAAGGCAGAGCAAAAGTGTTACACATCATTGACCGTCTCGCAGCCAACATCGTAACAGAAGTCAACAGAACCACTCCTTTATTACGCACGCTTCCAGGAATCGTTCATTTAAACTTTCAACACTAGAATTTTAACCAGACAAAAACACGAGAAAACACCTCACGTTTGTACCGATATAACAAGTCGACTTTCAAAACCTACTACAAGTTTTTTATTCTGTATTAACCAGAATAATGAGAAAAACCATAGATAGTTATTCATGCTATACCTTGTCAAGAAGCGATAAGCTTTAAGCAACTAAGGACCCATATACAGGACATCCACCTTAGCGCTAATGGCATTATTACACTAGAAATACAGCAGAAGAAGAATTAAGAAAGGGAAAAAGAGGCCAAATGCATCGGTTTTTTTTCTTTCTCCTTTCCAATTCTTAGAGGGAAAAAAAAAGGGCTGATATAGAGCGCAGACATATGGCACCATGAACATGGTGAGCCCTGTGCTCCTCAATATAAGCAGGCCTTACTGAATTAGAACAACTTTTTGGTGATCAGCTGTTCCCATTGATGATTTGCAATCTCAATGGAAATTCTATTAGGCTGGAATTCCAATATTTGTCCCAGTAGAACAGAGGTAGAGGTGAATTATAGCCTGCATTTCAGGTACGAAAAATAAATTACTGTACTTTTGGAACCAGATACATTGCAGCCACTATCAATGATGCAGCCCGCCTATAAGACCTCCTTAGGCAATTCTCAAATTGCCCTAAGGATCATTTAAAGCTAGCTTAGTATTTACCTTGCTCATATATCCAATAAGATCATATCATATAGTATCACTACAATCGCCGATGACAGATTAAGATGCATTTCAAAAGAAACATTACGATTAGTGAAAATTGAGAATACCGTAACTGATAATTTCCATAATTTCGATCAATATATTATAACAAAATTTCAAAAGGCGTCTTAAATGTTCGCAAAAGAATCGATGCAATGTCGTTAGCTAAGACGCTATTATAGCTATGTCAAATAAAGTCTGGGATAAGAATGAAGACAGTAAAAGAATAATATCTAAGACCATTAAAGGGGCATCTCAACTTTACACGATTCGGGGACAACCAGGTAGTGTGGGACTAAGGGCCAGATAGTACACTATTCAATAATTTTGAGACTAAGGTCCATTTTGCGATTGCTTAAAATGAGAATAACAATGATAAAAATGAAAAGGCCGATGACCTGTGTTACTCGACTCTTCATTAAACCTTCAAGTACCATATTGGAATCTTGACATTTCAAGCTTGGCTAAAATAATGAACAGTGTTGATAGTTAGTGTAGAACGGTAAACTAACATCAAAGGGTAGTTCTCTTAATCCAAGAAGACCAACAGGATAAAATTGAAGACTAAATGGCAATTTTTTATAGGTGAATGGGCAAGCAAACCAGGAATAGAGATCGATTCTCGAGATAATACTTTGGTAAAAACTAAAGAGAATAGAACATTAAGTAGCAATTTAGTATAACCTAGATGACTACTGATGATTCCATATTCACCACATTAGCAGACAAATTCTAGTGTCATTCTGTCATTAACCTCTAGATAAGTCCATAGTTTCACATAGCAACGCTTACCTGAGCGGAATCACCAGGAGTTTTGAAGGATTCTTACACCCAGGGCTATACACATCCATACAAACCTGTGAACACCTATACACATCCATACCTTTTTACTGAGATATAAGACGTCCTTTGGAACACTAAAAAGGCCGTCTACATTGATCTCTATGCCTCCGCTCTCCCAAATGAAAAACTAAATATATAAATTAAAAGGAGAAGCAAAGTATCGAGCTGGAGTCTCACTAAAGCTCTTTCAAAGAATAAATAAAAAGAGATACATAGAAAGGCAGATTTACCAGATTGTGCTAGAAGATACTAGCAACGAAAGAATGACAGTGCCCTGAGCACACTCAAAAGGAGTGTCTGCAGCGTTCCTTAGTTAAGACATTCATGCATACGAAATCTATCCAACAGCTCAATGGGCTGTACAATAGAAGAATCTATAAGTTAAAGAAGTTTAGTCACGAACTGAAGTTGCGAAGCAATGCGCATGTTTATTAAAACAACAGAGTGGAATCAAGAACATATTCTAGCAAGTTGAAACATGTGAAGTCAAGCATTATGTGAGAGACTTATTTATTGAAATCTCAGTTTTCAACCCACCCATGTGCTAGCACAAACAACGTGCATTAACAGCCTATAAAAAATTCACTTCCATAACACTCCCCAACCTGTACTCAAGAGAATGGACTGATTGCAATCGTCTTTTCAGGAAGCACAGAACACATTGTGCCCAGTGAATCATAAGGGGTAATTCCCTTACAAGACCACAGGATTAAAATTGAAGAAAAGCAATATTTTAGGCTAATGGGGCAGAGGCAAACAGGACATAAGACGATTATGAGAAAATCCTTGGAAACTAAAGAGAATAGAATTAAGTAGCAATAGTATTGAGCACATGAATTCCATTCCCACATTAGCAGACAATTCAGTGTCAATACTTCATTAACCKTAAGTCCATATTTCACATCAAAACTGTACTCGTGAAAAATCACCAGGGGTTGTTGAAGGATTTTAACCCCAGGCATAACTCCCAAAATTCCTAACCATATACACCATACCTTTTTATCTAGATTAAGGACTCCCTTTGAAACAAAAATGCTATACCATGCACTCCGCACTCCTCAAATGAAGAAACTAATATATAAATTAAAAGGGAAGCAAATATGGTCTGGAGTCTCACTAAAGCTCTTTCAAAGAATAAATAAAATAAAGAGATGACATAGAAAGGCAGATTTACCAGATTTGTGCTAAAGAACTAGCATACGAAAGATGACCTAGCTCTGAGCACACTCAAAAGGATGCAGCGTTCCTTCAGTAAAATCATGCATACGAAATCTATCCAACAGCTCAATTGGCCTGTACAATAGAAGAACTTATAAGTTTAAAAGTTAACAGAATGAGTTGCAGCATGGCATGTTTATAAAACAACCAGTGAATCAGAAACATATTCAACAAGTGAAACATGTGAAGTAGCATATGGAACTTATTTATTGAAAGCTGTTTACCATCAGCAAAAGTTTCACAGCAATAATTCAGTACATCCCCAGACGTTCAGGAGAACTGATTAGTTTTCAGACATGTCAGTAAACTAGTGCAATTTTTAACATGCAGCAACTCAGCAAGTATTGAAGTTAGGATGCTAAAGAGTAGATTTAAGAAAGGCCAATGGAAAAAAGAACTCAATTTGACCTGAAACATCAAAATGACTCAAGTGAATAATATTTGCTGAATCAAGCAGCTAAGCCAATTGCCAAATACCAAACTGGACCTYTACCCGTAGGAACTTTCTTAAATAGCAGATTTTAGGAACTAGAGCTGTTCAGATGAGCCTGAGAGACAGGTTTAAAAGAGTCAGACTGGGCAWGTTACGCCAAAAAGCAKGTAAACAAWCTCATATTGCCAGTAGAGGCTTAGGTCTTGTTTGTACAAAACCTTATGTAAGTTGTACTTTAAGGAAAGTTGAATGTCCATAGAAATTCATGTAAAAGATCCCATCCTTGAATCATCCAAAATTTTTATAGCCAAGAGTAACACAAAAAGGAGACGGCATTAACTTTGATAACTTAACAAAGGTAAGGAAAATTCAAAAAGATAATCCCAACTTAGCCTATCTTTTGTAACTGTAATTTTCTAAATTCCCTTCTTCCTCCAGTTTTTCTCTTTCCCTTCAGGCTTCTCATTTGTCACTTAGTTACACTGCACAACCCAACAAATCAGTGACAATATTCACCACACCAATGCCTCGATGGCCACTAGTCCACTGCCATAGTTAGTATTCTGATTTTACAACATTCAATTACCCACTTTTGGCTCTTTGAATTGTCATTTTGGACGTTAGTTCTTTGTTAAATTCATTTTAATGCTCAGTGATTGTACACTATTCTCTGATGTCCTATGACTAGTTCAATAGATAAAGAAGAATGATGCACGTAACATAAAAACCCTAGCCATTGGCAAAAACCAACCTAATCTAGACAGTTAATGCATAAGCACTAGTGTTTAATATTATTTAAACAAATACTCCCCCCGTTACGTTTTATTGGCAACACTTGAATATTTTATCTCTCTCAAATAATACTAAAAGTTGCCAATAAAACGTAACGGAGGGAGTAAAACTTTTAAAGAAATAAGGGATAAGAATATAGATTTATCTCTAAAATATTAGGGAAAAGGGGAGGGAGATGATGTCCACATGAAATTACCCCCTTACCATCACTAATTACATTTTTAATAATGCAATATAAAGCCAAGGAAATCAACCATAATTATTAACTACAAAATTCAAAAACTTGACATGAATATAATTTTTGTCAATAGATACATGTTTCAAAGCCAATCTCATTTAACACTTTTTCGATTGCCAAATTGGAGCAATGGAGACAAAGGTTGGAATCTCAAAGATTTAAGRTAAGTCGGACTAAGACTAAGTATTTGGAATATCGTTTTGGGTCACAACATGGGACAAATGARGGAGTGGTGAAGTCGGACGGAAAAGATCTGACCATGGGTGAATGCTTTAAGTATCTCAGGTCAATSATCCAAAAGATTGGTGATATTGACCAAGATGTGGCCCACGGGATTAAGTGAGCCCACGGGATTGAGTGTGACTTAAATGGAAAGCAGCTACGGCCTACYGGAGTGTTGTGCGATCGAAGCATCCCCCTAAAGCTYTAGGGAAAATTTTACATGACTACTATAAATCCAAGACTACTATAAGACCAATATTGCTTTTCTCTATGGTACAGAACTACAGAATGTTGGCCCTCCAAGGAGCATATTCAAAAGGTAGGGGTTGAGAACTTGAGATGGATGTGCAGGAACAGTGGAACACTTGTGGAGATGGATGTGTGGAAACCTCTACAAAATCGAATAAGAAAATGCGCAGGACAAGTTGGTGTTTAGCACATATTGCAAGGCAAACCGCCTAGCGTGGTCGGGCATGTAGAGAGACTTCAGGGGGAGTTGGGAAGAAGTGGGATCAGTGGAGATTAACAAGGTTAAGGAGACCAAATATGAATTGGGGAAAGAATTAGAAAGGATCTGAATATGTTGGATATGAAAGATGAGGCTCTCTGATCGTAGAATGTGAGGAGGAAGAATCTAAATCGTGGATGACTCCCACCAATAAATCATTTTTGGTTCATAAATTACCACCCACATGGGATTAAGGCTTTGATTATTGGATTCGATTTCGATTTTCCATAATAAGAAAAGTGTTAACTATTGACAGGGTACTCGAAATATTACTGTCTTAACTATTGCCCTTTAATACAAATAATAAATAAATAAGAAGAAGAAGAGAGCAACACCAAATTATCCACTATATATTCAATGTTTTATAAAATTTTATAGAATTCACTTTCACAGTTTGTTGTTAATAACCAAGCTGGAAGWCTAACTATGCGAACATCAGACATCACACAAGCATCAACTTTGRATRGGACTTGTGATGGATTGACAAAGGACTTCCKTATAACAAATGGTTTGCATCAAGAATCGGCGTTGAGCCGTTTCCTTTTTGCATTGGTTATAGATGAAGTGACAATGCCAATCCAAGATGAGGTACCATGGTGTATGCTATTTGCGGATGATATTGGATGATATTGTATTGGTGGATGAAACTGAAATCGAGGTTAATGCCAAGTTGGAGCAATGGAGACAAAGGTTGGAATCTCGAGAATTTAAGCTAAGTCGAAGCAAAACCGAGTATTTGGAATGTCGTTTTGGGTCACAACGGGGGAAAATGGAGTGGTGAGATTAGACGGAAAAGATCTCGCCATAGGATGGGGATATTGACCYAGATGTGGCTCATAGGATTAAGACAGGGTGGCTTAAATGGAGAGTGGCTACGCGTGTGTTCTGCGATCAAAGCATCCCTCTAAGGGGAAAATTCTACATGAGTGTTATCTCCAAAAAAGAGCATATTCAAAAGGTAGGGATCARTGAGATGTGGAAGTGTGGGAATACTCTGCGGGATAGAATCATAAATGAAGTTATCCGTGGGAAAGTTGGTGTTAATGAAAGACTAACATGCATGCGTCGAAAGCTAGTATTGACACAAACAAGGTGATAAACATATTTCAAGGTGTTGAATAGAACAAATAAAAGCATTGATCCATGTCGCTTCCCTCCGGTCTTTAACTCTTTAAATGTTTGTTTCAAGTTGCTTTTGAGAAACTTCCAGGTGCATGGAGATCTTGTTTGAATTTCAGCCTTAAATTTKTTTATTAGTAATCCAAAGATACTCTACTTGTCTCTCCTGATGTTTGATATTATTGCAATGTAAAAAGCTTCCCTTCCTGGCACTATTACATATTTACATCTATTATAAGAATTATGTTTGTGGAGAGTAATGACAATAGTTACATGTTATATGAAGTGAGCTAGAAGTCTTACTKTCCAAGCCCATATAAATCAGTCATACCAACTTTGGCTAGATGAGAAAGTCAAGGTAGTTAAAGCTTTTTCAAACTTCTAAAGAATATAATCTTGAAAGAGTCTTCTTCACTATTGGTCAAAATCTCATGTCAATCTTTTACGATGAAGCAAATAATGTATTTAAGCTCTATGATCACACAGATGAGGGGACACAYGTATACTTATTAGGCATCAAGATAACTCTACGGGTCTTCCACCAATTCAGATGATGGAGAACTTTAGAAATAAACCCTTGGTAGAGCATGTTCTATGCAAGAAACCAATTTCATTATCCTGTTAAATAAAGGAGAAAACCTCATTTGTGTTACAGTCTTAGAGAGGCAGGGAAATAGAGAATGAGTGATGAGAAGCAAGATGAGAAGGGCTAAGAGTTTGACTAACTTGGTGTTTAATATGATGGTCATGCAATTAGATTATAAAGGCTGAAATGGAGTATCTATACTTTCAGTTTTATGTTACAGAAAGTTCACAATTTTGAGATCAACACAAAAACCTAAGAATGGAAACAAGATCAATCAAACAAACAAAGACTTAAACCTTAATCCTTAAAGTGGGGGGGCTACATGAACCAAAAATGAATTTTCCATGTAAGAATGGGAAAGAGATGATGATATTAAGTAAGAGCAGTGTGTCGCAGTAAWGAAAATAATTAGCTTCCTGTGTCAAAGAATGTTTAACTTACAAAATAGCTTCACGTGTRTGGCACAGTCTACGCTGATTGCCTTCCATCACTTCCAAGWCATTATCTTTATCTGGACCTGCTGACCCACCATCTACCATTGATGGGACTGGAGCACTCGGGGTCCAAATCTAGAATCATTTAGCACCAAAAAAAAAAATTAATGAATCAACAATTCAACATGAGTGACYCATCTGTGCAGGAAGGAAAGAAGCAAAAAAGGAAACAGCACACTCACCTTAATAGTGCTATCAATTCCACTAGTAGCCACAACAGAATCAAATGGATGGCACTGGACACAATTTACCACTGAAAACAAGAGGCCAAAGGTTTAAGATATCATAAGCGTACAGAGTTAGTACACTATGTGAGGACTAACYCAATTTGACAGGAATGTGGGATAAGGAAAGCCTTACCAGCTTCATCTCCAAGGAGCATTTTGACCAGTCTTCCAGTTTTCTTTTCCCAAATAAACCATCTGCCATCATCACTTCCACTTGCAATATAATCACCTAATATAGAGTTTAGAAGTTACTACAAGGGCATGGCTACTGGCTAGGTTTAGTAGCAGCTTTAAATCAAACAGCAGAAATAATGAAATATCAATGATCGCCTAGACGCCTACATCAACATGCAGCACACAGTAAGACTGTAGAAGCTCCTAAGACAAAAGGATGTACAACTAGAAGCACAAAACAGGGATTCAGCCACTCCATAAGAAAACAAACCAGAGAGCCATAGGATCCATAAGAAGCTGATTAACAAAGCATGTATATAAGGTTTCAAAAGATTTGGGGAAAAGGGTTTGAGAATAAACACACACACKCACCCCCAACACCCCACCCCTGCGAACAACAAAATATGGAACATTTTGTGATTTTGCTCATATCGTAAGGAATAYGTGTCTATATTACTCAGTACTTCACACTTCATTACAACTCAAAAACATTTCAAAAGATTTTCATTAAACTTGGTACTTCTCCAAATTAATAGAATTTTTTGTGAGCAAAAAGATAGTATTTTATATTATTGGAAACCATTACATAGACAAGTTGACTAAAGTGATGTGAAGTTTGGGTCGTTGGGCAACATTTTAGTCTTTTAGAAACGTCCAAAGTCTTAATCACACAGGGTAATATAAGTCAGAAATTTTACTGTTTACTCAAGGAATGAACCCAAGATTCTTTTCTTTCTTATTATTAGAAAATGTTTATTTATTGTGAAACATCTTGAACATTAGAGGTCAAGATATGTGGTCATCTTTTGGCACCTGACAAGTTAGACCATGGTCATTCATGACATARAATACATAGGATATCATTGCATGTACATTGAGGAAGAGAGCATTGCTATGCACAACAAGACTTCAGTGAAAACATTGAATGAGACTCCTCATAAGATGATAATAGTAATAACCAACTAGGTAAATAAACAAAAAGAATATTACATACCATTTTGACCCAAGAAATTAGCTTGTTTTATGTCGGTTCCTACATTGCAGTGACCAATGTATCTCTGTTTCATATCAATTACTGCTTCTGACTGCAATGTGAACAATTCTTCATGTTTAAATAAAAAAAGGCAAAGTGACCAAAATGGGAGAAGAAATAAAATAAATTGAGGAACATCATGGAAATGGATGGATGGATGGGTTGCTTCAGTGATAACCTGATAACAACTTTTGTCATTTTGGTGAGAAGAGGAAGGGGATCCACACAACCCATTTGAACCACCAGCTTCTCTGGCTGAATCAGCCTTTCTATGGATTCTCAAATTCAAACTTCCATGTAGAACATTTGGGTCAGCATCACGACCCTCATCACCTGACATTGAAGTTTCAAAATCCAATTCTAGTTCTTCATCATAGTCAGAATCTTCCCTTTCGGATCTAGMACCATCTTGTGAAGCATCACTATTGGCRTCTGAGCGGTACAAGAAGTCACTTAATGATATAACTCTTCCAGCACGTGGTTCAGACTTGGATCCTACATCATTTGACTTGTTCTTTTCAGCTTCAGCTATACATGTATTACATAAGAAATTAAGCACCAGCATCAGAAAAGAGTCAAATGACTATTTATTAAGTCTTCAAAAATCCAGATGATTTGTATCTTTCAATTCAATAAACTAACAAAACAAATACGGAGTAGCATAAATTATCAATGACTCAGTACTGAATGATGCTGAATTCAGAAATGTTGAATSGAGTAATTAATTGGCAAAAGCCCAAAATGAGAAAGAACCATGACACAGTGGCTACTAGTTTAGCTTGGATGATTGGCATCTCTCCCGGACACCCACCACCACAATCCAGAACTAGCTATAGCAGGTGGTGAATTCGAGATAGAGATACCTCTCAACAAAGTGTACTTTCCAATGTTTAAACCCTTCTTGCCAGTAACTACTTACTACACCCATTTGATATGTAGGTTTTCTGAAATCTATGATGTTCCACCATAACAATGATGCAACAAAGGAAAAGAGAAATAAGCAACAATATCTAAGAAGACACATYTAAAAGCAGCAGAGTTATAAACAAACCAATGTTTAGTGRAGGAGCATTTCATAGAGCACAACATGAAATATAACCAGTGATAAAGACTCAGCTTGCAATTAACTTATTTCATTCCAGTAGCATTTGAAAATGCAGAGTAAATTTTGCCTTAGGTAATTGTTACTTTTCAACTTCAAAAGTCTCAACAAGAATGCTCACTTTTTGATATGATATCACTACCATAGTATGATTTTCTCTCTTTTCCGGTTCCAGAAGCTCATATGTATGGACAAGAGAATTGAGGGGGTTTGTTTGCAGTTTCTGTTGGAAATAGAAAGTAATTTGAGGGCTACAAAAATAAGAAAACATGAAGAATGTTGTGGCAATAGAAGACCACTAACTMAAAGACATTATTCAACGCTGACTCATTCCATAAGCTTAACATGACCACACACATTCACTCAAGCACTTTTGGGTAAGTGCGAAGTCACACTAACTTATGCTAAAGCATTGAAAAAGAAAAGGGAGAATACCGATATGAAGGAGAAGAATTAAACTCAAGAGTGATTGTTATTATTTGCATCACAAAGTCTGACAATTAGAATGATCAGGATATATGAATTTCTAACTGCTGTTTAGAGGGGAACAATAAGCCATATATCACAAGCTTCAAAGATAAAGGCTCAACAGCTATAGCATAATTTCCATGAAGATGCAACCTACTCCACGATTGCTGTAGGGTGTGGCCTACTTGTGGAATTGACTTGACTAGCTTTAGAAGTTCAGTGCAAAGACTTGATAAGTCCCAATTTTGTCGGCAACTTCACGGATGAAGTGCTAAAATTATTCAGCATAAAATCTTCAGATGTTAAACATTTATAACAAAGAAGCAATTTAACTGCTTTATCTAAACAGGATTGATCAGGAGAATCTCTCCCATGTATTATATGGAAGAGAAGGTGGACAAATGACAACCAGTGATGTCACAGGCAAAAACCACTGACTATATAAAAAGGTCAGCAGCCTGCAATAAACTCTATACACATAACTTGAGGGAAATACAGATAAATGCAATTATAAAGTCTACATTACAGTATTATACCTGCTGAAAGCTGCTTCCGTATACTGTCAACCCTTTCTCCCACTTCAGAACTTGAAGGATCCAAACATTGAGCTGCAAGGGCGAAATCTAGAGCCTCTGTAAGCTTGCCCAACTACAAAACAAGAATGATAAAGAAGATATACAGAGATTAGAACCTAGAAGTGCCAAAAACAATCGGGCACCTAAAGCATCATTTCTCTCTCAAACAAAGATGCATAACCAAACTACGAATAAAGACTGGAACATAATAGGCTATACCACTGTAGTCTAACAGCAAAAACATGGGACAACCTGTACAATCGAGGTATGAAATTGCTGGAATCATTACATATTAATTAATCAGATTTTCTGAAGCCASAAACATTGTACATATCAACAGCCTCTGGATAAGAAGTGTAACTCTTTGTGAACAGAGACAAATATATGAAAATTCTGATATTAATCTCTACATACCRATAGAATGAGTCCCTTCTAGAGGTAATAATGAGCGACAAGCACCAGAAGATTCAAATTTGGAAGCAAAAGAAAGAAAAAAAGAAGAAAAAAAACCTACATTAAACATTTTYCCCTCCTCCAAAGATCTAAGGTCCAACATAGTTTGTCACACCAAAAGGAGTTCTAATCTACATAATGTCCAACTCTGAGTCTCTAACATCTATGATAGGATACTCCATACATAAAAGATGAGTCCCCCGTATGCAGTGAAGGATCCTCTATGGTTCACTTGACCCATTAGCTTTAGAAAGTATCATGCCTTAATGTAGCACTCCAAAGACACCTTACATTTCTGCAGGGTCAAAAGTTTCAATCCCCTTACGAACACCACCAGCTTCTTTTTCTTTTTATTTTCATTAAACTTCGCCTTTCTTCTTTTCTTTCTCATATAAGTATTACAATTTCATCTCGTATAAATCATGGTAACTTCACAATTTACTTGAGTCTCACCCCACTCTTTCATATATCTTTCACCATAACAAGAGGACTTTACAACCCTTKACACCATCGTCTCTCACTGACTTGCTGCCTATGAGCCACTTACAACAGCAACCAAGCACTAAGGCAGCCCACAGTTGTGCCAAAACTGACAGCTTCTTCTACAAATCTCAATATTGAAAGGCAAATTAATGTTGCAATTCAGACGACAATTATAGCTGCTACTATTTGCTGCCAATTGAATATAATTATATATTTATTTATTATGAGACAGATTAATATTGAGGGTTTAGACTTTGAAATAGAAATTGTTAATCAAAAGCAAAACTATCGYTTTTAACCATAAACTATATCATTTTCAAAATCATCCGTCCTAGTTTATCTTTCATCCCTAATTYAAGTAYTATTTATAATATAGTAGTTAAGAGTTTACTTTCTCTTCTCATTAGAGAAACCACATGGGAAAATCACAAAAATTATCCTATTTATCTTCCTTGAGTCATTAGTTTTCTTTATAAGTTGGAGATATTACTCAACAGATCGAAAGTTTTGTCAACAACTTTTGATCTCCTAACATCCCAACAGGATTAACTCCAATGTTGGTACTCCCTCCGTTARACATTAGTTGCATCAGATGGACTAGGGGGGAATTCCTAGACAAAAAATTTTAATGATGGATAAAGGTGTAACTTGTTAAAAGTAGGAGAGAGATAAAAAGTGATTGGGGGAAAAAGGAAGGAAAGAGAGGAAAAGAACCAAAAAAAAAAAAGTACAAAAGTGAAGGGGACCACAACATGTTATTTAATGGAAAAATTTACTATAAAAGGAAGCAGAGAAATTGGTGCAAATATATGTACGTGCCAAATAAAAAAACTATTGAAGTATGCTTAAACAGAGGGAATAATAAATTGATCTGTGTTCAGTCCAACCACCTCAAAATCTCATGGACTCCTAATGCTCATATTGAAAGAGGGAATAGAATATTGCTTTAGCATAGAATATTAAATGGACATCTCAAAATTTCCAAGGCAGTTGTTTTGTACAGAGAGCTTTTATATATTCCTTTTTTTTTAACAGTCACAAATAAGAGCACAATTTTTTGGAACTATTTTCATTACCATTTATTCAGAAGCCATTAAACCAGGATTTTAGACACTGGATTAGATTTACCACTGAGAAAATATCAATTTTACAAAAGAATCTGTCTCTAGTAAGAATGGGCTAGTTTGCGTCAGTAAAGGTTAGAGAAAACTCGCTCTCAGAAGTCCTGATCGCAGCTCATACTTGCTTATTTAACAATCAGTTTATACTCACTAGCAAAGAACGGCTGTACACATTTTACTAGTAACAAGGAATTTTGCAAATGTTTAAAGTGTTAAACTCACACGGCTGCACTAAGATTGACAAAATTGGCAGCATGGATAGCATACAATCAGAATCCTAACTGAGATAATGCTTCAGACATGCAGAAGTGTGCTTTAATGCTGAGCAATTAATTTTCCGAAGCATGAATCCCATTTACAGGCCATGTGAGCAGTCATTTTTACACGTGTGCTTCTGGGAGGATGATGAACTATTATGCATTAATCATATCCTAGGAACAGAAAGTCAGCAAATGCAACCAGAAGTACCTGCTAACCTTAAGAAGCAGAGCAAGCACGTGTACAGAGGCATTCATGCATAAGTGAGGCATAATTCGTAACATCCCATCCAGTAACTCTTCACTGCATGCTTTAACTCCAGATAGATAATCTGTCCCTTCTTCCATGCACGTTCTCTGCAATTTCATACCAGTTTTCTGGCCACTTTCGCATGCTGCCATGACATAATTCAAAATGTTCACAATGTCTTTGAAGAGTAAATCTCAAAATACAGAAGATGTTAATACTATACCTGCAAGTAGCATAGCTTTTGTCTTGAGAGACTCCTGTAGATGCAACAGCTCCTAACGGTAAGGTTTCGACTCCATTATGAGCAGGAGAAAAGCTCCAAAGCTTTGCAACATCTCCAGATGAGTACTGCATAGCCACTCCACTGTCTGAACCCACACAAATAACTATATTATTTTATTGAAAAATAAAAAGTCTAAAACTTCGTTGGACTACTCATGCTGGCTTTTCAAAGAAAAGATATCTGAGACTCAGACATCTGAGAGTAACAGAGAAATAAGTGTGGTCTGGTAACAATTCATACAAAAAGTCCAACAACTCAGAAAGCATAAAGAAGTATGATATCAGTACCGTCTGATAGAAGTCAAACAATCCAAATGCTTCAAATAAATTAACTATTTCAACTGAATGTTGTAAACAGAATAAAACTATGTTAACACGGGTTAGATGTCTACTCGGATACGGGTGTCCAAGTATCCAACTCGGCCATTTTGTAGGAAAAAAGTCAAGATTTTAATATAAAAAAAGGTATCCAATTGTCATGTTGTGATTTTTAAACCAGATGAGGGTGTCAAAGTAACATAGGAATAAAAGAAAATAGTGAAGGCCAATGTATTTGATAAAATTATAAAAGTAATACAAAGGCAAACCTTGCTTTAGATCCATCAGGTATATATGTTCTCCACTGTAGCTTATAAGGATTTCTTCGCCATTAGGACTAAATGTAACATGAGTTAGATGCAAACTAGATCGCCCCTGAAGAAGAAAAAAAAAAGAATTTGTAAGAAGGGGGGAAAACTTGTTAAAATTAATGGTTCTAATGCAGTCAAAAGGATCTTAAACTAGGTAGGCAAGCACACCATCTTAAACTAAGGAGCGCATTCAAAAGGTAGGGGTCACAAAGATGCAGATGTTGAGATGAATGGGACAGAATTAGAATGAAGTTATCCTTGGCCCTTAGGAGAGTTGGTGTAGTGGATATTACATGCAAGCGAAGGAATTGTTTGCGTTTGTTTGAACATGTAAGACGGTGACCCCARWGAGATTTCAAACGAGGTAAAGGGAGATCGAAAATGACTTGGATGAAAGGAGTTAGAAAAGATATGAAGAAAATGGATTTACAAGAGAATGAGGCTCTCAATCATAGGGAGTGGAGGGGGAAAACTTTTGTGGATGACTACCCAGAATAATCACTTTTGGTTCATGCAGCCGACCCCACTTCTGYGACTAAGGCTTTCAATTCAAACATACAATGTCCCAGAATACTTCCTAAGAAAATATAAGCACGTGGATCATACTAACCCGTTCAGAGAGATGCATTGGGCAAAGATAATTAACACAACGAGGTGGTGAATTTTTCCTCTGAAAGGAAGACAATGAAGGCAGCATC
The DNA here is from genome assembly GCA_008642245.1 of Bassia scoparia. Taxonomy (NCBI): domain Eukaryota; kingdom Viridiplantae; phylum Streptophyta; class Magnoliopsida; order Caryophyllales; family Amaranthaceae; genus Bassia; species Bassia scoparia. Next base: position 32,958 of record SNQN01001471.1, read on the forward strand.
CTTCTATCATACAAACGAGCAAATGCATCACTGCAAGTGTWTGGCAGCCAGCAAATTGGACAAAACATATAAGAGCCACCTCAAATTCAAAGAACATATAGGAATTAAACAACAAATTTATAGAACTAGTCGAATACTGAACATGTACCTTCCTCCAACAAGAAGCAAATAAGGCCTAGTCGGATTGATGTCACATGATTTCAATTGAAGATGCTGCTTTGGAGGTTCAGCCAAGGACCTTTTTGCACCGTTACGTAAATCAAGCTGACATTAAAGCTTAGTTTTTAGTTACYAAAAAAAAGTTGGATCGTAAAGGCTGGAAACTTGGGACACATTGTTATCACAACAAGCGAGCACAATGAACATCCTAAACTTCCACTCAGCTAGCCAAAGATATTTTCAAAAGGGTAGAGTTTTTGAAATTTCATTTGTCCTTTGTAAGTTTCTCATTCTAACACACTACTCCAAGACAACCATCTTTACTTGGGGGATTGATATCCTAGAAAGAGATAATTGCTCATTAACAACAACTAATACTAATAATAGAAACAAAACAAATCCGAACACCGAAACAATTTTTTTATTTACATATAGACATACTCACAAGTCACTTCCACAGATTTTTCCCAAGCCGGAACACCAATATCCAATCACAACATCACTTTACACAAATTTGACATAACAAACCTAGTTGACAGGCCTAAGCAAGATCATGAAAAGCAGTGAAAAAAAGGGAGAACTATGGATTAGAAGAAATAACCAAAGCCCTGAGGTCCTTGCAGATGAAGTTTATTTTTTGGTTCTACCACCTGAATACCCATAGGGCTACTCCAAATTCGGCGAAAGTTCTGGGTGGTTAAGTACTTAGACTCTAGRCCCCTCCCAATTGTTGTTGCAAGGGATTGAACACACAATCCACCCTACCAATTTCAGCCCAATCACCAATGAACCCTATTTATGGAATGAGTATCTACTGGGATTCTGAACTCACAAGTACACTGCGACATTCTTGATTGGAAGATCCAGCACGAGGACAAGAACCACCTTCACGTAGATCATGCTGCCTCACGGTTCCATCTTCACTGGCACTCCAGATAACATTTGGGTTTCCATTTTCAACCTACAAAGGGCACAGGGAGACCAACAGGTTAAATGGTTATATTGCACAATTTCAAATTTGAATTTTGAAACTAGTATAAGCTTAGTTTTAAAAAGCGCGCCTAGGCTCAAGGCTCTTCCAGGCTCAGGAGAATGAGTTGTTTATATAGGTGAGGCGCGCCCCACCTACAAGAGGCTCACAAAGGCGTGCGCCTTAGAGCGCCTTAAGTGAGGGGCGCCTTTGCGCTTTTTGCAAGTAGCTTAGACCTAAGTTATTAATTGATGAGTTTCCATTATTTTTATAATATTAACTGTCTACAACGACTACCAAGGGTTTTTTTAAAAAGTTTCAATCAATTTTTTTGTATATAAGAGGCTTTTTCACTGAAATTTTAGTACCYTGAGAACAAAAAATATCTAATATGTTAGGTGCGCCTCGCCTACAAAAGGCGCGCGCCCTTGCATTGCGCCTTGCGCCTAGGCTCCAAGGACKCTTTGCACCTTGGTGCGCCTTGGTGCGCCTTGTGCCTTTTAAAACTAAGAGTATAAGCATCCATTCCGAATTGAGTAAACTAGAACTGCAAACTAGAATGGATGAAAATTAACAAACTTACTGCTAATTTTTTTACTCTCCTGGTATGACAATGAAAATTAGCAAAAGGGGTCATAGCAGTCTCGTCAGCTCTTCCTTCATTCAGGCAAGACAAGTTGAACATGCGAACCTAAAATCATAGCAGTTTGTAAGCAAATATATTTACCAAGACAGTGAAACTCCTCAGAAGTTTATACGCAATTCATTACCTCTGCATCACCAGCACCAGATGCCACAARCTCATCCGAAGTCTCAGGTAGGAATTTCGTACAGAATATGTTGGAAGAATGACCCGTATCAATGCCTTTAAGAAGCTTACGATCAGAATACCTCCAAATGTTGATCTGTAGATAACCAAGGGCAACATGAGAATGTATTTGCAGAAATGCGAGCATGTTTTGGCTAATATATAAATAACTCAATGTAAATGAAAAACTTATAACATACTGTGATATATACTCATGAATGCTGAAAGTCATAAGCTTAACTTCCGCATATACTTTTTCAGTGACAAAAGTGGTCGCTAATCTACAGATGACAGCTTGTTTATCTATCAAATCTGCTGTTTGGCARGTTTCACAGCTCACACTGTTTCTCTAGTTTACAGTARAGAAGAAATTGCTTTACAAAAACTGATTATGTATTTTACATGAGACAAATGGCAGCTTCCTAATAAGTTTTTACCCAACAGAGTGCAATTATGGGAACATCTCCCTTTTTTGACACTCTAACAGAAACCTTTCCAATCCAACCACTCAGTGAAACTAGTTATTGGCCCCACTGGTTGATACATGCAATATTTGTTGCCTCAGTGAGGGCAAGATTATCCCTAGTTTTGAGGGGAGTCTTGAAGTGAGACTCCCTCAAGTCTTAAGGGATAATCTTCCATAAGACTCACTAGAGTCTTGAGTGGAGTTTTGAAAATCAAGACTCCATTCAAGACTCAACTTGGACTTGTCCAAGTTGTATTGGGTCTTTTTTTTATCAAATTTAACTTTTTTACTTTTTAAATATAAATAGATAAAAAATAACTTTATAGCATTTTTAAAAAGAATAAAGAGGGTCTTGGGATAAAGTATGAAAATGTAGAGAGTCTTGATGTGAGTCTTGAAAGTAAAAAGTTAGTGTAAAGCTGATGCGCCAAAATCTGAAGAAAAGTCTTGGAGACTTGGGATAAACTTGCRCAAAACCTGTACAGATTCAATTGCTTTTTCTGTCTCTTAGATAAATATACAGAAATGTTTATCATGTAAATACACAATATAAATGGTTTGCTAGATAAAGTGAACAATAAGATTGGGTACAATAGTATATCAAATTATCAATTGCGGGGTTTTTTTGCCTTTTACATTGTAATTAAAGAGTTGCAAGTTTAAGTCTTAGTAGAAAGATTTTCCAAATGCAAATCAAGTGTTAAAAGTCTCGATGTGAGGAATGAGAGTGTCATGTCCAGAACTATGTGGAACCATATAAATGCTAGATTGGAGTGGTGCATGCCAAGGTAATATGCATTTCCCTTGTGGGAAACTTTTAATAATAGCATAGTTTTCTGGGAAACATGGRCCAATCAGCAGAAAGAGATTGAGATATTGTGAAGGAACTTACTCGAGTGTCATCTGATCCGGATATTAGGAGAGAGCCTGTTGAGTTCCATGCAATAGAATTAACACAACCTTGGTGTCCCTGTGAGCAAGATGAGATCTAAAAGTAAATAAATAATTCCAGCACTTTTTATATTGATTTTTGGGGTGGGAGGGAAGGGAAGCTGAAATGAATGAAATAACAAGATTTGCGGATGAGAAAAAAGAACCAGCATATTTAAATCAAGTTTGAATGTTGTGTCGAGTGTGCAGGAAAAAAAAAGATTCTAAATTCAAGCAAAAAGAAATACGAAYAAATTCAAAATAAATAAAATAAAAATTCCATTTCTTCCAACACCCTCAAATTATATTGACCACCCCCCGGAGATTACTAGAGATTTTGCATTGTTACTCTTTATTCCATTTGTTTTCAAATAAGGAAGTTTTCACTCAAGAAAATTGTACTCAAAGCTGGAACTCAATTGATCAGAGCCTTACTCAAAGCTGGAACTAAACCCCCAAAACTCAATGCCACCAGCTATGGGAATCAAAAGAGGATTAAAATTGGTCATGAGAAGCCATTAGYCATCTGCAGCCAATATTTCAATATCCTCCCTACTCAATTGATGTATGCACCTTCCCACTGGATTGATTCCCATTCATTCCATTTTAGTAAGGTTGGACCTACAAAGTCTTTTACTTTTTCCACTTTCCCTCATTTTTCCCGATTTACAAATTCTCTCTCTCGATCTATTTTTGTTTTTCGACCACAGTCACATTATAACATGATTCCTAATTTTTCCCCTAAGCAATAAATGTACACATCAATAAAATACGAAAGGAATACTTGAAGATAATATGATGGGACCTAAATTCTACAAATCAAAAACTCATTTTCAGGACTCACTTGTCTCTTGCAAATTTGATATAACATTCCTTAATCCATGGAGTAATTCCTCACGATCTTCCCTAGGGAAAAGGAAATCTAGGAGTCCTTGAATCTCCCGGTCCTTTACCTTTACACTAAGACTTCAAACCTAGCTAAAATGAAAATCATGGTCGTTCTATACCATCACTAACATCCAATTAGCTTAAGTCTTAATAGATATCCAGTAACACTGCAAGTGGCTACACGAGCTCAAAAGGCCATAATCTATTTCTTCCCTCGAAACGAAATGGACTCCGCCATCAATCAATCAATCAATCAAAGCCTTAGTCCCGTGAATGGAGTGGGCTAACATGAACCAAAAGTGATTATTTCGGGAAGTTATTCACATAGATTTTTCTTCTCCACCCCCWACGARAGAGAGCCTCATTCTCATGTAATGTAAATCCATCTGCTTCAAATCCTATCTAACTCCCACCAAGCCTCATTTCTAACGAAATGGACTCCACCATCTATCTTGCATTAAAATCTATGAATTTTTCCATACGTTCAGAGAGGTGTCGTTAGGTTTCCTTTAACTTCCATAGGCAGTCAGATTTCTCATGAATTTTTTATTGGTCATGTTGTATGGTTGAGGTTAATAAATAAATAAATAAATAAAAAGCCAAAATGGAGGACTTCACAATTCCTAGGATTTCCAAATTCCTACATGAAAACCAACAAATGGAAATTCCCATGGAAAATTTATTCCCAAAGCAATCAAACAATTCTAGATATACCAAGGGATCTTGGTTAGCGGGTTTCATGAAGAAATCACTTTTCTACTCCAAGGTGGCCCTKATGACAAAACATATAAATGAGAGTTTACTATGGACGGATACAAAAATTGGGTTACGATGATAATWTTTACTCTGATTGCAAAGGATGTATATGTATATGAACATTGAAAGAATTGCAAGTTCACCACATATGAAAAACAAACTCACTTGATGAAACKATACCTAGAATTTTGACCAAGCTATGACATGAGGGACACTTTACTAATTAGCTTGCAGAKATTTTGGCTAGAAAACATCAAAAAGAAAAAGGAGTTACTGCAAAACTTAGATTTTTTTCACACCCTTTCTTTCACCTACTTTTCCTTTCAAACCCAATAACATTAATAATTAAACATAGATTATAATACGCCCTTTGTATTCTATAAATATGTGCACTTTTCTAATTGGGTTGTTTTATGTTGATATGTACATATTGCTTTATTCAAATTTTGAAATATGATTTTATTACTCCCTCCATAACACAAACATTTCTACAATTGGTTTTCCATGCTTTTTAAGGAGGCAAGTTAAGGGTGTAAACAAGCAAGTTAGACAAAATAATTTTAACACGAGCAAGAATGAAATAAGACGTTACTTATTTTGTCTAATTTGTTCGTTTACACCCTTAAATGTCCTCTTCAAAAAACATGAAAACCAATTGTAGAAATATTTGCGTTACACAAGAAGTATATTTTAATAATTGGACCTACAACTTTCTCATACTTTTCCCCCATTTACATGTTCTCTCTTCAAAAGAGTAATTACACACATTAATAAAATACAAGAGTATGTAAAACCTAATTGCTAATAAAAACTGCATGTATGTCATACGTTTTCAATAAGTTTCTGATGTACACTAAACAAAACATATTGATAAAAAAAAATATCTTCTACACCGATGTGTAATATTATGGACACATACTTGGACATTGAACTTTAAGGGACCAGATCCAAAATTAGTTCATAAAATGAAAAATTAAACATTTGATTTTGATAAAGACTTTACCTAATTCAATTGTCTTGAGCTAAAGTGTGGACTTGAGACTTACACCCAATAGATTTGACCAAATTTAATTGAAAATATATTGTAAAAAAGATACTAATGAATATGGAGTATTTGTTTCTACTTATGGGGAGGAACAAATACTATAAGCAACAAAATTAGGAAATGGTTTATTTTGACTATTGAGTTTGAGACTCCCCTTTGGTGTAACATTTGTTTGTCAAATAAGAGGCACAGCCACAAATTTTAAAAACATACAACTATACAAATATTCCCAATTACAAGATGTCAAATTGGCAACTGTYTGGGCTTTAAAACTATGTACTAATGACTGCTGAATTCTACAATTTTAATTGATTTTTGACATACGTAACATCTAGATAATCAGCACTAAAAGAAAAGAGTCATAGTGTCCATCAGATTTGTTTACATATATAAAACTCTAAGTACTCTAAACTGAAGACTTCATAAACAGAGATTAGATTATGTTCAGCAGACCAACCTCCATTTCCCTTTCCAGTGACAGCCTCCGCACCATGGATGAGTGCATTTGTAAAGTATGCTTAACATCCTATGCAACAGACATAAGCAACAGCTCAATTACAATACAAGAGAATGAATACTCATAATTGGCAGTAATGCAACATCCAAAATGTGTTTCAGCACTTCAAAGAAGCTGAAACCCACAATCTTCCAGCAAAATTACGAGCCAACAGCGATAGGGGAAGTCCAAAAGTAAATTCAGATAAGTTCATAAACACCCTTCAAACAGAAAATTCATGCTTCTTAAGTTTCATGAGTTGACGCACAGTAACAATCTCATGCACCACAGGTCTACAGCACAAGAAAGATTAACCCTTGTCAACATAAAGAATCAACAGATAAATTGCTTATTGCGGAATAATCGGATCCAATCACATTTCCTCCAATTGACAAACATTGACTATTTCCCAGCATAAATTCGATTGAAACTAGATTCAGCGACAATACCAACCTTCCCATGATCACAATATCCTACTATCAAGTGAAAATCAAGCACGAGTTCACGCAAGCTCAAAAACTAACCAATTCCGATACTATTAATCAAAAAAGGCAGTTAGTAACATAATCCTGATTGAAGAAGTCCTAATTCGAGAGAATCAAAGCATAGAATTGAATTGTAAATCAACAATTAAAGTATAAAGAGCGAGAAAAATTACATGGCGAAAGTCGATGGTGCGGCTGTCAATTATGTTGGAAATGTTGCCGTCGTGGAAGGGGAGAGAATCCATGCTCGAAGCTTTGAAACCCTAAGATGAAGATGAACATAAATTGATGACGATGATCAGAGTTGAGAAGGAAGAAGTAGGAGAGAGAAAATGGAGGAGTATAATTTAACCCCCGTGTACATGACAGCGTAGTAGCGACGTCAATCGCCTGGGAGCTTCTTTAGCTTTCCTAAYGAGTAAGGACTAGCCCTTGTTCCTTTTCCTCGAACCGCTAAGTGGCAGTTTTGTAATTTTAAAGAAAAATGAAGGGTGTTTTGGATATTAACATTCCTCTTTTAAAAAAAATAACGTGGGTGGGAGATTGGGAGTGTGCTGTGTGGGATGTCCATCTCTATTATACTAGTATTTTGTGCACGTGATGCGTGCATAAGTAGTACATTTATACGGAGTAAATACATTTAGAATAATATATACTCATCATACCATATATTTAAAATGAATACGGAATAATTCGTGTTGTTGCATGAAATTTCTGTTTGGTAATTGTCATATTTCATAAAAAGTATTGAAATTAGCTTAGTACATGATTTAAAAATGTTTTGATCAAATTTATACATTGATTCACATAAATTTTTAGTTGATTAATGCTATATCGTACCAATTTTACTTTTTAATTAAAATATTTTTATCTGATTTGACAATAAAGTTTGATTTCGGGAGTTTTTTAAAATCACAAATTGACAATTATAATATTGACCTTTATTAAGTTCCATCTAAATTAAATTTATTCAATCATGCCCTTAAAAATCAATCTTCTATAATTAATTATAGTAGTTAATTTTGTCAACAATTTTGTAAAGTTTTAAACAATATTATTTTTGACAACTTTTTTATATGACAAAAAATTACTCCATATTTAGCTCTTTTTTTAAATGGTAAATTGAATTGATWGATTGATTATTCATTTATTTTTTATTTTAATTAAAATCATGAGGGCATTATTGTATTTTCCTATGGGGACACCATAGCTCCCCCTTGGCTTATATAATAGAGATAAGTTAAGGGGGGCAATGGTATCCCCTAGACAATGTCTAATTTACCCCATGTTCCTTAAGAAAATAACACAWAGGTACCAACCAAATTAAGAGCATGGTACCGTCCATGTACATTGCACCAAATGAAAGATTCATTGTGAAAAATATAAATTGCAATCAAAACTTATGAGAAAATGGAAAAAAATAATCCAACCTTTTGGTGGTCCGCTCAAAATAATCTCATCTTTAAGTTATTTCATAATAAACCCACTTTTACCTATCATCTTCTTATAATAGACCCATGTCAAACATAACCTATGAAAAAAGGTTAAAAGTATACATTAACCGATTTGACTGTGATTATTTGAATTTTGACCTGTTTAATCAAGTAAAATTAATCTATAATAAAATTTAACCAATATTTAACACTTTTTTGACGGGGACCAATATTTAACACTAATACCTAAAAAAATAACCCTAAAATATGTTTTTTTATTAAAAAAAAACAATAACCCCACCACCCCTGCTACCATCAAAGCACCACTAACCATCGCCATCTTGCATTCATGTCTACCATGGAGATTCACCATCGCCATCATATGCATCCATGCCCGCCATAACCAGGGGCGGACCTAGCTGGGGGGACAAGGGGACACTTGTCCCCCCCACTTCAAAAAAAAATTTCTGGGCTGAAATTAAAAAAAATTAAATTAAATAAAATAAGAATAGCAAAGATTCTTAGAGAGTTAGAGCATTGAAAATATTACTCGAAAACAGAAATTATACATTTATACTAGTTTTAGATCCACAAAACAAGGAATTTAATGTAAGTTGAAAAGATTTTATTTTATTTTTTCAGTCAAAACTCAAAAAATATCCCTTAATTCAAGGAAGAAGAATAGTCTGAATATTGATTAGAGTTTAGAGAGGAATTAGAGGATTAGAGGAAAGGGAAAAAAAAAAAGAGGAAACCGTGAATCCGTGATTAGCGATTCAGCGGTGCAGGACAGACTTCGAACGACGGAACGGCGAAGCAAACGGGGCACTGGGCAGGCCGGCAGCGCGTGGCGAGGGAGTGAAGCCGTGAAGGCCTGAAGGACAGCCGACGAACAGAACTATCGAAGACGTGAGAAGTCTGAAACTGAATTACTGAAAGTCTCGAACTACTAGTCTACAACAGTATGTTTAATTGTTTAAATGTTTAATTGTTTAAAGTTTAATGTTTTTCCTTTATTGTACTTGTATAAGTGTATAAGTTGTGTAATTGTGTTGTAATTTGTTTATTTTATTGTTTAATCTTGTAATGGTTAAGTAATTTGATTAGAAAATTGGATATTGATTATGAATTTCTGATTTTTACTTTTTTAATGGTTGAATCTTATGATTATTATTTTAATAGTTGATTATTTGACTTAAAATAGTTGATATTGATTGACTTGAATAGTTGAATACTTTAATATTTTAATAGTTGATTATTTGTTTGAATTGTTGATTGTGTTTGTTGAATTGTTGGATACTTGTATAACATTTTTGTTTAATTAACAAAGTGCTGTTTTTTGTGCTTAATATAATTTATTGTTGGTTAAGTAATTTTGTTTAATTAACTTGAGTAGTAGGCTAAATTGAGTTTAATGAATTATCAATAATTGATTTATGGTTATGAATTTACTAGGAAATGTCTAGTGGTTCAAATTCAACTCAATCAAACAACTCAAAGTCAAAGGGAAAGGGAAACAAGTGCAACAAATCCTGGGTTAGCCGAATTAACCGATTCCCGATCCGAGTTAACGAAACTCGTGTCTCTATAATTTGTCCCCCACTATTCAATCCTGGGTCCGCACTCATAACCATTCTACTCTTTTCTTTCTCCTTCCCTAGAATCCTAAACCCATTATCTCCCTTTTCTTTCTATTTCATCACCACTCTTTTAAACCCACCGGCCACCACTACAATCCAAGCAGCACTTGAAATAGAAAGAAACATCTACAGTGGCGATGCGGTGGAGAGGTGATGTGGAGTAATGAAGTGAAAAGAATGACAAACAAAGGAAGGAGCGGGGAAACAGAGGATGGAACGAACTGTGACAAGGACAACGGGAAAGGAAGCAGAGTAGGCAACAACTTTAGGTCTTGGATGCCGGCGACGGAAAGCATGGGTTATATTGTTGTAGTGGTTGGTTGGGGATATCATGTTAGTTTAGAAAGGATTGACGGAGTATTGGAGCCATGGAGATAGAAAAATGAGGCAAAGCAGAGGTGGGTTATGAAAWTTWTTTTTTWWAAAAAAGTTAAGAAAGAAAAGTGATTTTAACCGATTACACAAGTTGCAGGTAATAAGGTCCATTTTTGAGAAMATGGTATGTAAATGTGGGTTTATTATGAAATAATTCAAAAGTGTGATTATTTTAAGCGGATCACCGAAATGTGGGATTATTCTTTTCCATTTTTCCAAACTTATAAGTCAACTAAAATTAATTTACAACACAAACATGCTAAATTGATTCACAATTCAAATAAGGAAGTTTTTTTATAACCTAAAATGGTAAATTATTATACTACCACAAGTTTGAAATCTCTATTAGAGCATAAGCAATGGTGGGGTGCCTCATTAAGGGCCCCACATTCTCACRCTTCACTCCKTTCTCCCATCTCATATTCCACTAACTTGAGTCACCAATATGAGTCACCCTTATTTTGACACTCACAATGGTGAGCTACCTCAATACCACCTTTTCTACTATTTCTATACCCCACCATATATTCTTCCTTAATAATTAATTTACCTTCTAATTACAATATTATTAATTTAAACTTTTTATTAATTAAAATAGATTATAAGTAGTACTTAAAAAACAAAAATACATTAATAATATTTTATTTGAAATTAAAAAATACATAAAAATAAAAATAAAATTAAAGCATTAATTATATTAATACACGATTACATTTTAATGGTTGCCAAAATGACGCCACACATATAAAGGAAAAATATTAGAGAAAAACCCAAAGAAAATATGAGATAAAAATAGGTATATTGGAAAGTTTGAAAAACCATCCCAATATTGGGCTCAATTTATAGCAATAAAATTTTTATTACCGTTGATGATAAAAGTTTGGCAAAAAAAAAAAGAAGTAATTTGCGTTAACTATAAACATGCCGTTTTGGAAATCATGCAAAAATCAAAAAAAAAAAAAAAACTAGCCGTTACCAACTAGTCGTTGGCAATTGATATTGTGGTAATTGTACTACATTTCATGCCACATGTCAACTATGAGCAAGTTTGGCCAGTGACTCAACTGTGAGAGCATCCCKTTCCCTTGAGGAACACCAAATGTATTCCCACAATGGTGATCCACATCATGAGTTGGGTATGAGGCACAAGCTCCCCACCATTGCTATTGCTCTTACATGCACAAGTGAAGAGGGAGAGGGAGCAATGGTGTCCCCRTCTAAAATTACTTTACTAGCCCCTCATATGAAGAATAAAACAAAGCAACTTTAAAAAAAWTTCTATAAATATTTCGATCAACCAATCAATACACAAAAATTAAGCCAATTTTCAATTAAGTCAACAATTAATTCAATTACAAAAATTTAAGATTGATTGAATGTTTTATGTATTTGGAAAAAAAAAACTACAATCAATGAAAATATTGACCAGTCACAATAAGCTGATCAATTAATTTTTTTTTAAATGTAAATTTATAATTCAAAATTTCCATAAATAACTATAATTATATACTTCGTAATGGGCTCACTTAAAAAAAAATTCAATTCACACACCACAAACAAAAATAAAAAATACAATCACAATTTCTTTTCAATCCATCTAAGTTACATAAGGGAAGGGGGACGGATGGTGTCCCCTCTTGAAAGTCATACCCTTAATGATGATGTACTTCGTATTAAAAGCCTTTAATATCTTTAATAAAAAAAAAATAGAAATTGATACCCTAATAAATTACCCATTCACTCATTCAATTAAAAATAGAGAATACATTATTGTGTAACTTAATTAGTGAAAAATTCAAAGCAATGAACATTATTCTAAATTGAATTAAAATATATATGAAATATATTAAATTCAAGTTATAGTAACCTACAAAATAATTACAATTAAAATAAGTATTGATAATTAGTTATAAATCATTTTTTGACGAGTAGTTATTAATTGATTATATCAAATATTTCTTAAAAATTATAAAAATACATACTATATAATCATTTTTTATGAATTGCAATTTTCACACGTCTAAGACGCATCGCGTGCACATAAAAACTAGTTGTAAATTGGCAAGACATGTGTATAAATAGGGGTGATAGTGATAACAACGCTACTCGCGAGCTACTCGAGATCGGTTCACTCAAAGCGCGTTCGATCAAAACTCGACTCGATTGAGCTGCCCTTGAGCTCGAGATCGACTCAAGGTGCTAACGAATCGAGTTGAGGAGAATGAACTCGACTCGATAAGCTCGCGAGAAGTTCGAAAAGTCGTCTAATATCATTTATTATTTATAAAAAAATAACTACATTAATATGTCTCATACTTACTGGTGCTACACATATGAAATAACTCGCAAGCTACTCGAGAATCGAGATCGACTCAGTCAAAAGCTCGACTTGGTTTGGTCAAAGCTCAACTCAATTGAGATCGACTCGAAAACTTAATGAGTCGAGTTGAGCTTAGTGATACTCGAGCTCAACTCGACTCATAATCGCGCCTATGTATAATGTTGTTTTTTCATTGTCATCTCCAAATAATCTCCATGTTCAGAGAAATGATTTATGCACCGAACGCTACATTCAGCAAGCAACACAGGGCAAATTTATTTGTGTGCTAAAATAATCAAGGATATGACAAAATCACACCAAAATTAGTAAAATGAACCAAGGATATGATAAAATGAATCAAAGTTATGACAAAATCACACTATAATTTATGTTTAAAAAGAAAAAATGACAACTTGGGCCAATTTTTATGTCTTCACGTGACATGTGAGCATGTGGCTCATATTTTGTCTTCACACTTACCCGAAATGACGATTTTGCCTCTATGCTGCAAGGATGCATGCAGCACTAGACTGCATGTATCTTGAGTAGAGGAGGACTTCAGTTAACCAGTTCAGTTATGGATCGAACCAAACAGTTCAGTTGATTTCAGTTTTTCATTAGCTTGAATTGTTTCAGTTATAACTTTACCGGTTACAGTTTAAAACCGATACAGTTGACTTGCCTCTTCAGTTCAGTTCGGTTCAGTTCCTGTTGACTTCGATTCAACCCATATGGTTTCGTTCAAACAGTTCTATGTTATATTCAATTTTCAGTTAAACGGTTTTTTTTCGGTTGAATTCAGTTGCATTCAGTTTTGTATTTTTTGGGTTAGTAATTGGTGTTGATCCAAACCATATGGTTTCGTTCAAATGGACAATTTATAACTATCAATTTCAATTAACAGATGTTTCGGTGAATTAAGTTTCATGCTTTGACCATAACAGTTTTAGTGATTAATATATTTGTTATATATCGGTTGTACCTTTTTGACTATTTTTAAAATTATTAGTACACTTTTAATAGGTGTGTTTATTGTTTTACCGTATATTTGTACTAGATCAATATCTGAAGGATGATGATCAAAGTTGAATGATATACATACAAGATATACGACATACGAGCAACGTCAAACAAATCGGATACTCGTATTAGATCATATTTATTATATTGTATATTCGTATTTGATCAAACTATTATAATACAAAAAACATCTATAGACTATATATAGTTTGTATAAAGTGTTACGAAGTTGGTCAATATATCAAAGTATGATACTAAAAGTTGAATAACTATAGTCAACTAAATCAAGTAGAAGTATAAATGTATAATTGTACAAGTTAATATGCTCAACATCAATACAAATTGACATTAGCCTATTCTAGATTAATGAATGAAATAAACTAGATAACATTGTACACAAATCGATTCTAATTCACTAAGAAAACAAGTAAGATTGTATATATACTGTATTAATCAAACCATACATAATAGTTTATTAAACAATTATACCAAACATTCGATCGATATATGAAAAGATTATGATCAAAGTTAATCTAACGTGAATATAAATAATTTGCATGTAAGATCATATGATCAGTGATAATGCAAGTTACTAAATTACTATTGACCTAACCTAGATCAATGAACTAAATAACAAGTTAATAGAGTCGATTATAAAAATCTTAACAAATTATATAATAGTTTGAATTTGTATTATTAGACCAAATCATTAGTCATAAGTCAATATAAATATAAAATATATATATTATAATATATATAATATATATAATATATATATATTAGATAGATATATTTAAAAAATGATGATCAAAGTTAAATAATATAAATTTATAATTTAGTATGAATAATATTTTTAATTTCTTGTGTAGATTAACGTAATAAGTTATCTCGTTAAAAACAAGTTATGAATTATGCCAAAATATACACTTATACAATATTATATGATTAAAATTAGTATAATAGTAGTAAAAATAAAGCAAATCCAAAGACTCACAATGAAAAGACATACACCGTTGGATATTATTAATTAATGGTAGATAATAAGGGAAAATGAGGCACACAGATCACTCTTTTTAACCGTTAGATTCAATACACAATACCAAATCTAATGGCCTAAAATCAACTAACAATCTCACCCACTCATTTTTTTTTAAAAAACAACATATCAATTAATCGATTATGGCTATGGCCCAAACCGGCAAACCCTAAAAATGCTATTGTTCGGTTTCCATTCTTGCTAGGTCTGCTCGACTCTCTGAGTGCTCTCTTCTCTCTCTCTAGACGTTTCCATTGTTGCTTCTTTTACCAATTACTCAAGGTTGTCTCTCCTCCATCAAATTTTTTAGGTTTGCATAACTGTTTTCTCATCTGTTTTTTAGATTTACTAACACTAAATTCACTAATAAGAATTAGAATTGTGAGTAAAGAGATAACGAATTAGAATTTGTGAGTTAAGTTAGAATAGATAGATTCACTAGAATTGTAAGTTAAGTCAAGATTAGAATTAGAGGTCAGATTAATCGATTTACTAGAATTGAGTTACTATTTTTCGTTAAGTCAGATCTATTTTGTGAGTTAAGTCAGATTTTTCAATACAGAATTTTTGTCGATGGTGGGAATCTGTCGCATGCCTTAGTTTTGGGATATGCAATAGTATATTAGTATATGATATGAAATACTTCGTTTATCTGGAATTGAGAGTTTATTAGTATATTCCTTTGCTGGATGAGTTATTGTATATGCCTTTTGCTGGATGAGTTTATTTCTTTATTATGAGGAATTAGAACTATGTGACAGGATAACTCTACTTAGCACAATACTTAATTATTGAGAAACCATTTTTCAATGTATGACCTTGAGGCTTGTAGTTGCATACTCTGAAATATAGTAGTTTCCAGCAAGTCTTACAATTTTCAATGTATAGTAGTTTCAATGTATGTCATGTTATGTTATGTTTCCAGCAAGTCTTACAATTTTCAATGTATAGTAGTTCAATGTATGTCATGTTATGTTATGTTTCCAGCAAGTCTTACAATTTTCAATGTATAGTAGTCCACAAATATAGTAGTTTCAATGATTGTCATGTTAGGCATTTTCAGCAATGCTTTAAAGTCTACATTTTTTGGGTACTAATTGTTCTACATGTTCTAATATATTTCCATCAATTTGTTGTTTAGCATGGATATAGAGATCGTTTCTCTACTGAATTACATTACAAAGAACGCCCATTGTAGATGCATCAGGTTTGTAAATTAGCCTTTTTTCTATATTTTGCATTATTTCTATTATCACTTATTACTCTTCGTCATCCTATTGAAGTCAATGAATTAGAGACAATTGGTCGAATGCCGAGGATTCTGAGACGAGGAAAGAGAGCCAGGACTCTCCTTCTCTACCACCTTCGCCAAGAGAAGAGCTGCTGTTGGAGTCACTACATCATGTCAACTGAAGATCACGGAACGGTAAAGTTGAATATGCAACATGTAAGTATTGTGAAAAGTAAAGTATAAGGCAATCTCTGTATTGTACTTCCAATGCTAGGAAACACATAGAGGTTTCTCTGCTTACAAAGCTTTTCTTGTTGATAATCCTGAGTTTGGTAACCCTTATGACCATAAGGTTTACTGTCAGTTATTTGTGAAGCAATATTATACCATGCTTATCCGTTGCGTATTGTTGAACATGAGAAATTGAGAAAGTTGCATCTTATCTTAATCCCAGTTCAAACCATTTGTAAGAAAACAATTTCTAGTATTGCATGGAAGAGCACAAAAGCTCAAGTTGACTTTGAGTTCTAAACTTCATAGCATTAATAGTAGAATATGTTTTACATGTGATGTTGGACCGTCATTACTAAACGTGGTATTTGACACTAACTGCACATTACATTGATGATGATTGGGTACTTAGATCTAACATTATCAACTTTAGATATTTCCCCCCACCTCATAGAGGTTCTGACATTTATGCATTTGTTTTGGATTGCTTAAGGAGTGGGTTTAGAGGGTAAAGCTTTTCGATGACGTGGATAATGCATTTTCTATGGATGTTATGATTAGTCGTTTGAAATCTGATTTGCATTCATCTAGTCCTTTGCCTTGCATGGGTAAGTATTTTCATGTTAGGTTTGTGCTCATATTTTGAATCTCATTGTTCAATGTGCTTAAAAACCGTAGATGATAGTGTCACTAAGTTACGTGAAGTTGTTTGTACATTGCTAGTTCTGACCTTAGGAAGTGCAAGTTTGAGGAGTGTGTCACTGATTCGAAATGTGCATTTGAGGGTAACTTGAAGTATGATGTTTCTACTAGGTGGAATTCCACTTTTCATATGTTAAAAAAAGCATGTTAAGCGAAGGATGCATTAAATTTATTTGTCAACAGAGAGCATGATTTGAACATTCGCTTATCTATTCTTGACTGGGACACCATTGAATTATTTGCAAATTTCTTGAGCCTTTAATGTAGTTACCAATTTGTTTTCTGGGTCTGATTATCAACTGCAAATCAATATTTGGCTAATGTTGTTGCTATTGAGAAGTTGTTAGTTTTAGCGCATTGCCATGAAATACCAAGTATTCAGGTTATGTGTGTTGACATGATGGAGAAATATGAGAAGTATTGGTCAGAACACTCTATATTCTTTCTGTGGCTGTTGTTCTTGATCCTCGCTACAAGCTGCTTTGTCAAACACTTGTACGCCGCACTTTATGGTCCAACTGAGGTTGAGACGAGGTGAAACAGGTTCATATGCCTTTGTTAGCTGTACAAGTTCTACAGCAACTCTAACCCTTCTAGAGCAACTTCTACTCCATGTGGTCAATCTGTTTCATCCTTGATTCTCATGATTTTTGTTTGGGCAATTTGTTTCAGGTTACTTACAACATATTCCACATTTCCACTTGCAAATTTCATTTACCATCTTCTTTATTCTCCAACTTTGTATTTTATTCTCCAACCTCGATCTACCACCTTCATCATTTCACTCTAACCTTGTATTTATTCTCTAACTTTCATCTACCATACACCTTCCTCTCTCTAATCATATGAAAATGTTGAGTATTATGAAATAGAGGAAGTATTAGCAACTTTGAAGGCTAATTTTAGCCTTTTTATAATGTGCTTTAAACCTGAGGCACTATAAAATTAAAATTTCCTCCATTTTTGGGCTTTTATTGTTTCAATTTTTGTTTTTTTTATTTGTTTTGAGTTCTTGATAGTGCTGCACCTGCTCTTGCTACCGCCTATTGCTGTGCTGCTCTCGTCTACTTTCGTCAGAGATGTATATATTGATCAATTGTTGTACATTTAAAGTAATATTGTAGTACATTTAAATTTATATGTAAGTGAAAGGAATGTATATTAGTATATATTGATCAATTGGTTGTATCATTACATATACATGACTTGTTAAATTAAGGATATTTGAATTATTTTGTACAACAGTTTGGATAGTATTGTGGAATATATGTACATTATGGAAACAAGAGTGTTGCCTAAAAGAAAAGTAATATGATGCTAATTTTTTTATTGGCAACGCTTTCGATATAACGTTGCAAAAGGGTTTATAATGGTCCTATTTGAATTACAATTTATCATATTCATATGATTCATTAGTTTTAAGTTATTAAGTTTAATCAAATTTTAATTCGTTTAAAACAGTTATGGTTTGATGATTAATTTCATTTAAGTTAAAGTTTAATTCAACCCAGCTTCAAAAGGTTAACAATTATTCAGTAGTTTGATTCAAAATAATTATAAATTTACAGTTAATTCAGTTCAGTTACAGTTTAAAACAGTTAATAGTTTTCAGTTAATTTCAATTCAATGCATTTTAGTTCAGTTCAGTTTAAACCAGTTTATTGATTTTCAGTAATTTCAGTTTAGTTACAGTTCAGTTCAGTTTAAATCAGTTTATTGATTTCAGTAATTTCATTCAGTTACAGTTCAGTTCAGTTCAGTTTAAATCAGTTTATTTGATTTTCAGTTAATTCAGTTCAGTTACAGTTCAGTTTGGTTCCTCAAGATCAGTTCATTTCAGTTCATTTTGGTTCAGTTTCAGTTTCAGTTCAGTTTCAGTTCAGTTACATGCAGTTTACAGTTGATAGAACAGTTTTTAATTCGGTTTAATTTTCAATGTGTTCATTTCAGTTCAGTTAGTTCAGTTCAGTTCATTAACCAAATGCAGTTAAATCAACAGTTTTTAACCAAAGTCCCCGCCTCTAATCTTGAGTCATGACTCCCATGTTCATGGTCCAGGGAATTATTTATCGAACTTAACTACTACTTGTACTCCGTATCACCCCAATGTTATGAGTAAACTTTCTAAAATTAGTGTTGCCCCAAATTAATTCAAACCACCTCCCATTGGTTCATAGTGTACTAGTTTTGAAAGCACATGATAAGTGCACTAATATAATTTTTTCTTTTTATTTATATTTTTTATTTAAAATACTGATAGATAAATGTGACATGAATACCGCACTCAATTACATTGATGAGAAAAAAAAAGCACATTGTCACAAAATTAACCATATAAGCACGCAATGTGTGCTACAATTTTTAAATTTTGACCATAAATAATGCACGAAACATAGACTTATTTGAGGCGAATGTTGTCTCTGATTGACCTAGGTAGCAAAAGATCTTTGGACTTGATGGGTGGAATCTAGATATACAAGTAGAAAAATTGCGGGGTCTAAGATGAGGTGGGGGATAGGTGGTAATGTCCCTTATAAATGGTTTTAGTCCATTAGATTTAGAAAAGATGGTTTGTCAATTGTCACAAAGTGACCCTTATAAAATATGATTTGTCACAAATAAAGAAAAAACCCTATTTTTTAATGTTGAGTGTAAATTAAATTTCTAACAATCATATAAGGGTACTTTAGTAATTTAATAGGGAATACCGTAGCTTCTCCTTTCCTTATATAGTTCGTAATAAAAATAAACGTTAGTACGATATGTAAACTTCCCATATTTGTGTTAATAATAACTTAATAAGATTTATTTACTTTATGAATTTAACAAAATTTTGTATTTATATAAAGTTTCCCTAAATTTGAGTTGGACACTACATATATACATATATACATATATACATATAATGGGTCGCATTTATTTTAACAATTAGCTTAAACAAACTACTGGTAATAAAGATTGAGTAATATTATTATCCTTCAATTCTCAGCCATCACTGAGGTCCGACCGTCCGAAGACTCCTCTGATCTTTGCTCATCCCTGCTATCCGATCCCAACAATTCTCAAATTTGGTTTGGTATGTTTATAATTTTATATGCTTAGTAATCGCTTATTTAATTTATTTATTAATCTCTTATTTTATATACCCCTTGTAAAAGTTTCTTGCACTCGACTTGTAATTAACTGAACAAGTTAATAAGTTATGGTTGTCGTAACTTGAAAGTAATGTAATGTCGTAGCTTTTTATGTAGCAATCTAGCATAAATTCTCGTACGTACTATTTTCAATTCGTCTAGTAAATAAAAGATGTAAGGTGTGTAGCATAGTCCAATATGTTGAGACTTGAGAGTAAAGGGCTAAAGGCCACAAGGTATTATGGTCTTATGGATGTGTGGTTTACTTTCGAACTTTGGTCATATGTTGTAAGGAGTACCATTTACGTATTTATATAATTTGTTTGTTTAACCACATATATAAGCATTTAAGCCCCGCGCAGACAATATTTAATTTTAAAAATTATACATAGATGCATTTATATAACTCAAAAAATTTTGATTATACACTCGTAATAAATTATATGCTCCGTATATGAATTTCAATTATATGAATTTTGAATTATATGCTCCATGTTTGAGTTTATGTATATTGGTGATCAAACGTTTCTGATTAAAAATTCAATCGAAATAACAAATAAAGTCATATTATATTAAAACTTATGTACGAAGTATAAATATAACTGCAATAAAAATTAAAAATGTAATATTTAGGGTACATATACCTCAATTGAAACAAACTGAAAAGAATTATTTATGAGAGAAGGAAATCAACTTAGGAATTGAATTGAACGGAATTAAATTGAATTGAACTAAACATAAGCTGAAATAAATAGGCCTGTATAATGTTTAGTTCTTTAAACATAAGTGTAGTTCAATAACAATTTAGTAAAAAATTAGTCTCAATTCTTAATATAAATGTTTAGAGAATGCGATAAAAAAAACTTCATATGGCAATAAATAAATTTTATTTAGTTGCACAATAATACGTTCAAATTAGTAGAAATAAATCTTATTCTTAAAAAAATGATGACGAATTTAACAAATTTTAGTTGACAYCAAGTCCATAACAACTAACAAAGACTCAATCACGAAGTAAAAAAATTAATAAAAACAAAACAAAAAAGTAAAGCAGTCATTGAACTCTTTCTTCCCAACTTCAAAACAAGAAGCAACAACTTAAAATTAAAAAAAAACCCAGAAAAAAATTAAACTTGATAATGGAGGAAGACATTCCAGTATTAAGCAATTGGTTGGAAGCTGTTCTAAAAAAACATAATTTTTGTCAATTCTTCCTCCCAAAGAAAGAAATGAACAGGGAAAGCTACTAATGGTTGGCAGCAATGTGTTAATGTGTGATGTTCTTTTGGAACATCCCTCAATATCTTCCTTACATTGCTATCTTCAATATTCTCCTTGTTCCCATCATTTGCATGTCAAAGACAGCAATTCTGGTATTGTTACATCAAACCCATTTTAGCTCTCTGTTATATCATTGTATTATTTGATTTACGAATATTTCAAAATATGGGTCTTTCAATTTTATGGGAAATGTGGTTTGAGTTGCATCTTCCATGAAAGCTTCAATGTTGAGTTTTGCATCACATTAGAGAACAATGTTATTTCCCGCTTCTTCTTCTTTTTTTTTTTTCTTTTTTTTTTTTTGAATTTTCTCAAAGTTGGTTGTTGCCCTGATATGGTTGTTTTTTTTTAAAAAAAAAAAATTAGGTGTGTGGACAAAGATTAGAACCCAATGTTTGGACGAGGGTATATGAGGGTGAAGCATTCAAGTTCGGAAATTCTCCAACTGTTTATATACTGCAATGGATGCCGATGAAACAGTATTTTAGTTTTCGAAGTCCGTTSGTGCCATCTGCACCTCCATTGCCAGAGGACGTGATTAACAGTAACAATTTGGCTATTGATAACACCGGAGAACCCAAAACAACACGGCATAAAGAGATGAACTTTCCTGTGTGCTGTATGTCCAGGAAATACCCGGAGAGTCCATCTTCTTCTCCAGATAACTATACTGTACACTCGCCCTTAATTTTTCAGAAGCTGCAGGCAGAAAGGCGTGCTTCCTTGAACCCGACAATATCACAGCGGCTTAAGCCTTTTCGTTCCTTTCTGTCAAATTTGTTACATGRTGTTCAACAAAGGAGAAGGTCTGTGAATGAGATACCTACTGCTGAATGTGCTGAATGTGCTSATGTGATGAACAAGGTGATCAATTTAGTAAATGGCTCATTCTTACCACWATTACTTTCATTGCCATATTTTTTTGCCGATCACACTTGTAATCTGTTTATTCTTGATACTCAGAGAAATTCACKGGACCAAAGCAATGGAGGAAGAATCCTAAGATGGAATATAGTGGTGGACACTACTACTCTGTTTAAGGAAAAARKCAGGAAAAAATTGCAGCTGCTCAAAGGTCTTAAGGGAACCCAACTTATCATTCCTCAGATTGGTATATAAACTGAGGGAACCCAYCTTATCTTSCTGATATTATACTATCAAAGTTTGCGTAACTGACTAAGTGATTGTTGTTTTGCCAGTCATACAAGCTCTTGCTTACTTGAGGCGACAAGAGACTACCTTCAGCAGAAATTCACAGGTGTGGTTAGCCTTAAAGTGGATAGAAGATTGCATCGAGAAATTGCCATGGTGGATCCATGTTCAGGATTCCAACAAGGAAGTCCAAATTCAGCATATGAATCCTGCAGAAACTTTAGATCATGTACTGGACTGCGCTCTCAGTTTCAAGGCGAGCAATAATAATGACTGTGAACAACTGATCATTCTCAGTGGTCATGCCACTTTGAAGAATAAAGCGACATCTGAGGTACTAGCAATTTGCATACTGAGCAAAACTTATGTGAAACTGAATCTTTATCACTTGGTCACGGTTATTTTGACAGCAAMTAATTAATTTGTGTGTTTTGCAGGGCATAATTTGTGAGACAGCAGAAGAATTCAGTAAAAGTTTGTTGAACCCATACTGTGACATGCTCCAGTGAGCTGTGAGCTGTGAGCTGTGAGCTGATGCCTTGCTCGAGTCTAATGCTAGCTTTGCTCAGACGACATGTTTTGCAGAAAGATACTTTTCATGCTCACTGAAGATCATGTCCAAGGTTAAGAAAAAAATTCAGAATTTTTTTGATTCACGGGCTGTAAATACACATGGTCAACAAATCAAGTTGATTGTCATAGCAGAAAAAGCAGATTACGACATTATTCCTTAGATAGTTAGATATACTCGCATTCATGGAGTCGTACAAGATTATGGTGCTGCTTCAAATAATTAGATATACTTGCATTTTTTGGAGTCATATACAAGTTCAAGTTTGGCAGTCAATTAGTTGGCAAATGTTGTTCGAAACTATGAAGAGGGAGCATGTAACCTTGTATTTTTTGACAGTTACAGTACCAGATCCGAAAGTGCCATTTTTGCAAACACTCAAGTAGATGCTAGTAGTATGCTAGTTGTTAATTGTTGAAACAAACCAGCATGGGTTGAGATGCCAGTAATTAACACTAAAGAATTCAAAACAGTTGTTGTAGTACTCTAGTTCTGCTACTGATATAGTGATATCAGAATTCTCTGTGTGTTGGAAATAACTTTCATAATATTATCAGCTTAATTAGAAAAAATATTTCAAGTTTTAGTGAAAATACTAGAGCATTGATGACAGATGAAATATTGGATTCAAAACCACTTCTCTATGACTATGACTGGCCTTACACAGGTACAAGTTTGTAACTTTGAARTATATCAATCTGTTTCGACGTAAGACATAAGCCTTGTATAAGAGCTGAAGTCCCTAAAACCTCGCCAAATAAGAGCAGGAACTTGAGGGAACAGAATTTAAGTTATTTGTTTATATTCAATGGCTGAGTTCGACCGGAAAGGGGTCTTGGCTATAGAGGAAGTAGACTATGGACAGGGCTTCAAACCTTACCAACAGCTTGCAAACTTGGATATGTTACATCCTTGATGTAAGTCATGTAACACGGAAATGTCGGAAGAAGATGAGGACTATAGTTTCACAGTTTGATCAAACCATGATCGGAGATATGCTTGGCTTTATTATATGGGAATCACTAGATAGGCCGAAAGTCAGATCCCTGGACGGCTGAGCCATACAGGAAACCTAAGGGAGTATTACTTAGTTTTTAAGAACCATAGAACTAACTTTGCATGTGTAGTACAACTCGCTGAAAGCCATAGATTTTGTTAGACCCTTTGCATCATGTTGAATGTTGATGTTGTAGTTTAAACAAGAAAAATTGGTCAACAACTACCCACTTTTGGTCAAACTTTAGAAACAACTACCCACTTTTTTTTAAAAAAAAACAACTACCCACTTTTTATCATATGTTTGTGAACCACGACCACTTAACGGTTTTTCACTAACACCGTTAACTCTCTCCCTTTCAACCACCCTCCCGCCACCTTCCCTCACTGCTACCACCTTCTGCCATCCCCACTACCCTTCTGCCGCCTCCCCCTGCCACCTTCATCTCCCTCCCCTTCTGCCGCCTCCCCCTGCCACCTTTGTCTCCCTCCCCTACAGCAAGCCTTCCCCAGCAGCCTAGCAGCCCACCCTTCCCCTGTAGCAACTCTTCCCCAACAACCAACACCCCTTCCCCAACAACCATCAGCCCAACTAGCAACCCCCAAACAAACCACCCCAAACCGCACTACCCCAATCAATGAAAACCCCAATTTGAAACCCCAATCAACGAAAAACCCCAATTCGAAAACCCTATTTCGATAACCCTAATTCGAGTTCTTAATTCGAAACCCCCAATTTGATTTCTCACTTCGAAAACCCTAATTCGAAAATTAGGGGAATTAGAACAAAACCTAATTGAAGAAATTGGGGGAAATCAAGTGACGAGTTGGGCTTGTGGGTACAAATTGATGGTGGGCTGGTTGCGTGGGATGTCGTGAGGGTGGTGCGAGCGCGAGTTGGTTGCTTGGGGTGGTTTCGAGGGTGTTAGTGGTGATTTTGAGGGTTTCAAGGGTGTTCGTGGCTCAAGGTGGTGGTTTCGAGGGTGTTCGTGGCTCAAGGTGGTGGTTTCGAGGGTGTTAGTGGTGGCAGAAGGGTGGTGGGAGGTGGCAGCAATGAGGGGAGGTGGCGGGAGGGAGATTCGTGGTGGTTGGAAGGGAGAGAATTAACGGTGTTATTGAAAAACCGTTAAGTGGTCGTGGTTCATAAATATTTGATAAAAAGTGGGTAGTTGTTTAAAAAAAAAAAACAAAGTGGGTAGTTGTTTTCAAAGTTGAACAAAAAGTGGGTACTTGTTGACAAATTTTCCTTTAAACAATGGTCAAGAAATTACAACATAACATTCCTATTTGCCAAATTATTCTGTAATGTATCAGTTACAAACTTGAAACGATGTAATTAATAGATTTSAAACCAACAAAATGACATTCAAACTGACTGCAGAACACAAAGTAGGGAAATATTGTACTCCAAAAGTATCCTCATCTTGGATGTTTGAAAGATGTGAGTAAATGATGAAGCGTATAAAGTTAGTGTCAAATCTGTATTGCTAAATCCTCCTTCCACCTATATTCTATAGATAGGTTGGCCACATATCATTATCAAATATTCTATAGATAGAAGATTGCAAGGAGAGGATATCCCAGTGGATCCGAGTTCAGGATTCCATGGAGGATGACGCGACATTCATCCTACAMCAACTTTAGAGTTTAGACCATGAACTCAATTGTGCTCTCAATTTCAGGAGGAACAAGCAATGACGACGACAAAAAAACACTACCTAGCATTAAACTACAGCTTCTGCATCCAACCATATGGTCAACAAATCAAATGGATTGCCATAACCCAAAATAATGATTTAGCTTTCATGAAATCATACACGGTCAAGTTCAAGCAGCTTATGTGTTAGCAAAGATCGTCCGAAGACCGAAGAGGCCTTGTTTCATCTACAGCTATATATACACACAATATCTAATGAGCTCATTCGATCGTTGAAAAACCTTACAGAAGATGGTAACTGCTACTCATTGCCAACACAGATCTACATGAGTGGATAATTAGAGATGCCACTAACAGGTGCACATGATTCAAACAGAGATGCACCACAAAGCAGTAGTTAACACTTACATATCCCATCTTTAATTAAGAAAAGCAGCTTTAATACAAACACCCCATTTCACCATTATAGCAAAACATGAAAGAAATCAAAAGCAATTCAATACATTTTTCCAAGGGTCTTAACTTGCCATTCCAAAAACATTCAAGTGCAAAAACCCCACAAATAAAGCAAAAGAAAAAGATCCATAAATAACAAACAGGGATTTTTGATTCAATATGATTAATGATGAAACACATCAAAAGGCCAACTAGCCTCTCCTCGTGCCATTTCCTAGCATTAAAGTCACGACCCACTTTAATGTTTTCTTTTTTATTTTTATATTTTTTTAAAAAAATTAACTCACAGAAAAGACACACACACCAAAAAGGATGCAGTGAAAGTTTACTGCTGGGTCCCACGCCAGACCCAATATGGGGCGTGCATTTCTCTGCTATGGAGATTTCAGGGTCCATCTTTGAATCATTGAAGTCTTCAGTCCACAAGGGAGGGAGAAGCCTTCTTCAGCAGGCCAAAAATTGAGGGATTCCATTCTAAAAGGTAGCAGTGTACCAAATTTGAAGCTTCTATTGTAGTCCTGAAATTCCTAAAGATTCTGCTTTGAACCTCAGGGTCTTGAGATAGTTAATGGCTTCATCTAATACCACAACTGCATCCTTACCGTTCCCACACGGAAGTATAGTCTGCAAGATGCTCACTGTCTCGCGTATTTTCTCCCTTCTCTCCCTCTTACATCCCGATAATGAGCATATATTGCCATGCCTCACGGTCCTGCTGCCTGCACAGCTTGATTCAGCATCATCCTCGTACTCTAAGGAACCCTCTTTAGGCTTGAAAGAGCTTGCAGTGTACGTTACAGAGGGGACTTCATAACCACTGGCAGAGAGTTTCTGTCTTTTAGAAGGCCCTGCAGAACTCGCCACTTCGTCCATGTCTTCATTCTCGTCAAACCAATCCTGCTTCTCGTAAGCAGTCGTCGTACTAGGGGAACGCCCCGTGCTTGCTTCTTCACCATCATCACTATCACTACCTTCATCATCTGAGGAGAGCAAGGCATTGATATCTTCTGTATCTTCGCGCATCTCATTGATTTCATTGTCATCATCCAAATCATCAGTCACATTAGGTCCTGAATGAAATTGTTCACTGCTCCTGTTTCCAAGCTCACCCTCATTCACATTGTAGTAACAACTAGGTTTACGGTCCCAAGAGTTGAGCGGCTGATTTGTAGTACCCATCATAGAACTTAACATCAGCGTTGTTTTGTTACCCGTCCGATCGAAAACAAGAAATTGCTTCGGAGCAGGTCGAGCATCAGCGGGAGAAARATTGGTCTCTCCATAATTTAAGTTAGCAGGTGCAGGAACTTTTCCAGGATAGTCAATTTCTGACATGAAGTTATCTTGAAACATAGTATCTTGCATAAGACCCTGCCTAAATCGAGGCAAACCATAAAACCATCCATGAGGTTCCTTCAATTGCCCAACCTTAAAATTAGATGCTCCTGAAAAACCAAATGTAGGCGTGYCACAACTTTCAGGAGCTGCATTTGTGCAAGGCATTGCACAAGGGATGCCTGTGTTTCGCATCCCTAGATCGAATGGCAGTTTCATAGAATCGGCATTTGGAAACTGCATGTCAGGTTGCCGTTGATGTAGCCAGGACTCGAAGTCCATCCCCGTCAACCAAAAGCAACAATCTGCAGATTGAAGAAACAGCCATTGTTCAGTTTAGCGGTAAACAATCAGTCTTAACAGAATAGTGACTTGCTAATGATTAAGAAACATACCACAAGAAGAGCGATTTGAGAATCTCGCTTTGTGATTGCTTGTAGAATTTATCCAATTAAACAGTAGAATAAGAAACCCAGCTGAACCAAAACCCCCAAAACACACAACTACAATAATATCTACGTTACTGGCTTGAGCAAATGACGAAAGTATTCAGCCTGCAAAATACAGATCAATAGAATTAGACAACCAACTAATTATAAACATCATCTTTTTAAACTTCAGTTAACAACACAGCTTCAAAGCAAGCTCCAAACCTTACATTTCAAAAACCATGCACATAACCACTCAGATCGATATAGACAGTAGTTTTCGACAAAGCAAACAAAGATCGACTTCAATTCAGTAGCATAAGCATAAGCAGGAAGGCTAACATGACTGAAGCCTAAGCATAATCCTCACAACTTCAAAAACAGGGATTCTTAGTTACAGACAAGAATTTAAGCACTTCCTATTATCAATCGATGACTCCTATCAATCAAAATTACACATTGCTAGCCCATCTGAGATCACAAATGTCCATATATTTATTCTTAAATGGAGGATGTATTAGCTCAAAAATATTTCCATCAATACTATATTCAAACATCATGGCCGAAGAAATTAACCTCTTTCACATTGTACATACAATTCCATTCAAACCAAAATTTCAAATTATATCCCACCAAGGCACCAACATAATATAATATAATTCAGACATTAACATTCAACAACAACGGCAAAAGATTTATGTATGGTACAAATAAGTGCCAAAAAAATCATCAGCATAATGGACCAACATATTGAAACAAGCATATAGAAACACAAAATTTAGGAGTATTAATCAAGATAAATTAGAGGCCAACCTGACAATTTCGAAGAGGTTGGAAGCAAGCAATAACTCTAACTATGATGGTAGCAAAACCAGCAACTCCACTCTCATGTTTCAATGCCCGGAATCTTGTCTGACTAGCTGCTTGGCACACCATAACTACTTAACTCCAACCCCCCAAAATACACCACCCTTTCTTTTCTAAGAAAAGGATTCCCAGACTTCAAACACCCACTAATTCAAATTCTAAAAGATCAAATCTTTTCTACAAATATGAGGAAAGTAAGCAAATTTAATGGAAAAATGCAGGTTTTTTTAGCTGATTCTGCGAACGTAACAGGGGATAACAATGAAGAAAGTTGAACCCATGTGGGAAATTCTAAAGAGATTACTGTTTGTTTGGAATTGGAAGTAAAAAAAAAAATAGGGTTTAATTCGTGAGAAATATGAAATTAATTTGGGGATTTGAGAGAGGGTTGATTTACAGAATAACACGGCAGTATAAGTTCAAAGAGACGACTTTCCGAAACACATCCACTGAAAGACAAAACCACCGCATGCTGCTCTTAACTGATCGCCACTTTTCTTTTTAATATTCCCCCTTTTTTTAACACACTATCAAAAATCCTGCAAAAATAAAGAAAAAATCACACTTCAGTTAAATAAACCTTTTTATTTTCATCGCATACTTCTTTTCGGAATTGGGATATTATTTTTTAACATACATTCAAATGGCAAGGACAGATGAAGATTTTATATGTTAAATTTGCTATTATTAATATGCAAAATGAAAACAAATTTCGGAATCAGTTGAAAACAATTAACACAGCAAACAGGGATACTCTGAAAATGAAGAAAACCTGAAACTTTTATTAGAAAGGATCACATCTTCGTAAAATTAGTAAATAATGAAAATCAGTTTAAAACAGGCAACGAGATGAAAAAATTCTCTGAAAAAGTGAAAATCTTCTCAAAAACTGAAARATTATCAGGATCAACAAAAACAGCTTAAAAAGATCATTTCTTGGTCAATTATGTGCACAAATGTTAGAGTATTCCAGCCACTAAAATCAACAATCAATCTCAAGAATCGTTGGGGAAAAAAACCCAAAAACAATTGCAGCCATTAATGGGG
Source organism: Bassia scoparia (assembly GCA_008642245.1). Lineage (NCBI taxonomy): Eukaryota > Viridiplantae > Streptophyta > Magnoliopsida > Caryophyllales > Amaranthaceae > Bassia > Bassia scoparia. The sequence goes on from SNQN01001471.1 coordinate 62,873, forward strand.
GACATTAGAATTATCAAGTACAAAACAAAAAGAAGGAAAAAAGAAGAAGGAAGAATTACCGTGAGAAAAAGGAAGAGTTGAGAAGAACTTATCGAGGAAGAAAGTTTGATGAGGTGAGATGAAGAAGACAGAAAAGAGGATTAGATGCAAATATGCAATGCAATGAAATTGAATGTTGTTTGAGAGAGAGAGAGAGAGAGAGAGAGAGAGAGAGAGAGGGGAAGGCGTGAGTGAGAAAAGTGAGTGATGGTAAGTAAGAGAGAGAAAGCACGAAGTGAGTAGAGCAGTAGTAGTTGGTTGGTTATATAGATCACCTATTTTCCAAGCATTTCTCCTTTTCTTTTTTTCTATTTCTATTTTCSAGTATTTACTTTTACGTGTGCCTCGCCTTTGTGAATTTGTGGAGTGTGGACACAACTATAGACATGACTAGATAATTACGCAAGCAAATGATCGGTTTTAAATAATGTGTATATATACGAAYTATTATTCTTACAATCACAATACATCTTTATTATGAAGTATTAAAATTCAATCACTTAATTAAGGTTATAAAAAATATTTTACAATTGTATAAGTATGTTTGAATTATTATTTTCAAAGCATATTTATTATGACGTGTTTATTTTAGCTTATTTTCAGTTCAGTTCAATTCAGCTCCATTTAGTTCCTAACCCTTTTTTTCTCTCATAAAATATTCAATTCAGTTCAGTTAGTGTAAACGGACCCTTATGCTRAATAATTATTTTGTTATCTTTTTTATAAATAATTTATAAAGAGAACATGGGAGGAAAATTTAGGAGGGAAAAATGAGATGGTGGCCTGGGAATTGCTTTAGTAATAGAATATAGATAGATTAGAGGATTCACAGTCCATTTARATTACTCCGTAGCTGAAAACAACTAAATTAAATTGAATCGAGCGYATTTGAATTGAACAGAACTGACTGATTAATATTAATATTAATTTTTGCGATTAATATATAATTATTTAACTGCTACATCCATTCCTTAGCCATTTGTGTTTATTTCACTATTAATACGRGAAGAAAWTTTTTTGTAAATAGTTATTAATGTATAAGGATAAATATAGCCGAGTGGGCCTAGTTTTATTCTCGTAAATGAATAGATTTTTAATGTCCAATTATTATAATTTTTACATATATACATTTAAGACTTAAACAATATAAAACATGCATTGGAAAGTGTGTAAATAGTAAATGGTTACATCTTCATAGAACAGAGGGAGTATATAATATTGAGATTAATATTTAACTATTATTAATATATATCTTTGGATAAATGTTTAACTATTAAACTTAGGATTAATATTTAACTATTTAATCTTAGAATTAATATTTAACTTAGGATTTACAATTTAAAAAATATTGATTAATAATATAACTTGAAAAATTGGGGTTAATGATATTAAACTGAAATGTTTAACTTCGGATTAATAATATTATTATTGTTGTTGTTGTTTTTGTTGTTAATAAGAACTAGAGGTGATCAAAAAAGTCGGCCCGGTCCGACCCGATTTTTTGCGGGCTTTGGTCACAACTTTTTTGGCCCGAAATCGGGCCGGGCCGAAATTTTCATTTTTTGTCCGGGCTTCGGCAATTAAATTTTAGGCATTTTGGTTAAAAATTTGGGTCCGGCCCGAAAAAGGCTGAAAAGCTCGTTAGGCCCGCACTTATTTTCCGGGCTTTGGGCACAAACTTCAGGCCCGAACCTAGGCCCGGCCCGAGCCCGATTATCGGGCCTATATTTTAAGCCAAACTCGGCCCGGCCCATGATCACCTCTAATAAGAACTACTACTAGTATCATCATTATTCTAAGGAAAAATTGCCAACAACTACCCACTTTTTTTTCCGACTTTGAAAACAACTACCCATTTTTTTTGAAAACTTTGCGAACCACTACCCATTAACGGTTTAAAACTAACACCATTAACTCTCACCCACGAACCACCACATCTTGAGTCCAACCACCCCAACCGCCACTTCTGGAATCCAACCACCAACCGAGCGGCCACCAGCACCACCCCATTCAACACCACCCCAATTCAACACTACCCCCTTTGAAGTCACCCCCAATTCGATGCCACGCCTTCGCTGCCACCCCCAATTTGAAAGCAATCCCGTCGTCGCCACCCTAATTTGAGACCGCCACTACTTTAATCGAACAACACATCCTTCGAAAATTAAAACCCTCAAATCAATTTGGGGTTTTGATTTTCAAATTAGGGTTTTGATTTTTGATTTGAGGGTTGCAAACATGCAATTAAGAGGGGTGGAGGTTTGTGTTTGGTGTTGGTGTTGCTCGATTGATGCGTACGAGGTGTTTGGTGGTGGTTTCGTGGTGTACTTGTGTGTTTTGGGGTGGTTTCGTGGTGTACTTGTGTGTTTTGGGGTGGTGCGTAGTTGTGGTGTGGTGGTTGCTCAATGGTGAGTGCTGCGAGAATTGTGAGGGAGGTTAGAGAAGGGTGGTCGCAGAGGGGACGGAGATGGTTTGRAGTGGTTCGTTGGGCTGTTGGGCTGTTGGGCTGTRG
>SNQN01001471.1:65510-77580 GCA_008642245.1 Bassia scoparia
GRTGRGMMGRMMRGRYGTGMTGCWGMYSTGCTGGTTGGTGCTAGAGGGAAGGCGGTGGTAGTTGGCAGGAGTGAGAAGTGGTGGTTTGTAGTGGTTGGAAGGGTGAGAGTTAACGGTGTTAGTTTCAAACCGTTAACGGGTAATGGTTCGCAAAGTTTTCAAAAAAAAGTGGGTAGTTGTTGGCAATTTTTCCTTATTCTAATAAGAATTATTATTATTATTATTATTATTATTATTATTATTATTATAATAAATATAATAATAATAGTAATAATAATAATTATTATTATTAGGAAAAATTGGGGATAAATACCTAGTTTCGTGGTCATTTTGAAAATAAATAGCTAGATTCAAATTTATTTTACTTAAATACCTAGATTCGTCGAAAAGTTTAAAAATSAGTACCAACTAACGTTTTTAACCTTAGAGTTAACAGAACCGTCCAAATGCGGGGCCCACTTGCTTTGTTTGCTTTTTTTTCCTCTTTTTCTTCCTCTTTCTTCGTTCACTCCACCCATTTCTTCTCCTCTGCTACCATTCCTCCTTCTGTCCTTCTCCCCCTCTTTTGACCGACAYCATTACAATCTCAAATCAAAACCATCCAAAAAAACAAAGTACTAGTATTTGAGTCATTTGACCGATATACATTAGTACAATACTGGATCATTAAAAATTGATTACTTAACACTAGTACTATAGCAATTAACTGAGAGAACATACTGCTGAAAGCGAACAAAAGAACCAAGAATCTGCATCCAAGTTAAAGAGGCGCAAAAAAGTGAAAGATTTCGTATGCAATTCAACAATTATTATCAACCAAAACGAAAATTAAACCAAAAATCGGAAATTCAACCAAAACACTATGAAAATCAAAGAAAATACCAAAATTGGAGCAAAATAAAAAAATCAACCCTAAAATCGAATAAAGTAAACCCAAAAATTCGAAAAATTAAACAAAAAAAAGAATTATTTAACCCAATAAATCGAAWAAATGAAACCCAAAAAARGAAAAAATATACCCAAAAAATTGATGCTACCACTTGTTTTTGTTCACCTTAGCTTGCRGAAAAATCGAAAAGGAGAGGCTTTGGTACGCGAGAGGAGAGAGGCGACGAAGGTGAGAGGAGGGAGGCCACAACGACGGCGACGAAGGTGAGAGGAGGGAGGCCACAACGACAGTCATGATGTTGATGAGGGCTGATGATGATGATGATGTTGATGTCGTTGATGATGATGTTGTTGATGATGATGTTGATGGTGTTGAAGTTGTTGCTGGTTTAAGAGGAGAAAGGGAGGCGAGAGGGAGGAAAGAGGATGTCGCGATATGAGAGAGAGAAGGAGAGGGTTTAAGGTAAAAATGAAAAGAAAAGGGGTAGTTTGGTAATTTCGTTGAGCAATTCTGTTACTTCATCCGTTAGTATGTACCTTTTTTAAATTTTTCGACGAATCTAGGTATTTAAGTAAAATAAATTTGAATTTAGGTATTTATTTTCAAAATGGCCTCGAAACTAGGTATTTATCCCCAATTTTTCCTTATTATTATTATAATTAAAAACCAAAACGTTATAAGAAACAAAAAAGATCAAGGGATCTACAAAAAGTTGGAGGGGAGCCGAGATACTGTCTCTTATACACATCTAGATGTGTATAAGAGACAGGTCTAATTCCCCCTAAGAAGAGAAGGAAAAAAGGAAGGGAACCTTATCCAATTGTCCTACACTACTCCAAATACTTCTCCCGCTTACGCTGTGTTGCTGTCGCCACCACCCGACCAGGAACGAAGTAAGAAAACCCAGATTGCATCATAGGAAAAGAACCCGTCAAGTCAACGCATACATCCCTGTCTCTTATACACATCTAGATGTGTATAAGAGACAGGCCCTACACCGCTCCAAATACTTCTCCCGCTTACGCTGTGTTGCTGTCGCCACCACCCGACCAGGAACGAAGTAAGAAAACCCAGATTGCATCATAGGAAAAGAACCCGTCAAGTCAACGCATACATCCAAACRGTCGTCCCAAGAATAAAGTAAAACATTCGCATGTCGAAGAGCCCCTTCGATCCCATCGGTTAACGACCCAACATTTACCTCCTTGCGAGTAGTAATACCAGATCGATAACAGACGTCCAAAAGAGTATCGCGGCCAACATTGTGACAGTGCTTGATACCCATCAACCCCGAGCAAAACACAACATGATCCCCAAAAATATCTCCGTCAAAAACTCGCGAGCAAGCAGAGCATGGAGCCGAAATGGAGAATAGAGGAACACCCAATCGATAACAAAGAACTGAACGTTAGYTCTTACTGTTCATAGTCTGGCCCAAACRAGAGATCGGAACCACTCGAAGCCAAGTAGAGGCYTGATCCCCCTGTTGGGATTTCCACAAGGCAACCTGAATAACAAATTATTATTYTTATTATTATTATTATTATTATTATTATTATTATWATWATATTGTTATTATTARTACTACTACTACCACTATCATCATCATTTTCGTACATAACTAATTAGTTAATAAAATAATTAAGTTGAATTMAATTGAGCAGATTTGAACTGAACTGAACTGAATATAAGATTAACTAAACAGGCCCAAGATGATACATCCAACACAAGCTTGGACTCCAATTTACCCTGAACAGGGGCATTTTGGTAATTTCAACTTCATTTGAACCATTAGAAAATAGCCCACCAAGGTTTGCACCATCATAAATAAATTTAGCACCACTAACATTAGGTTGTTTACCTCAGCTGAAAYCAGCTGAATTGAATTATATACAAGAGAATAAAATAAGGTTACAAATTGAATRGAACTGAAAATAATCTGAATTAAACAAATCCTTAGTGAAAGTTGGAAACACCATAAAAAAGAATAGAAATATGTGTGTGACATCTCAGCCTTGCGTGGAACTAATACTTCCTCGACGGGACTATATATCCTCTTTTTATTAAACTCTACTCTATTTATCCTTGCTTTTTTTTTAATTCCAAATTCATTCAATTATTAATAGAACTCCTTTGTAGCATAATATTTTGTGTATGTGCTATATGTAGCCCTAAACTCATATAAAGTCTTATTGGATTCTTCTTAATAAATGAACACATAATTAATATTCAATCATTATAATTTTAACTAATATACAATTATATGTTTTAAATAATATAAACRGTACATTGGCAAACGCAAAATATTACAATACACAAAACACTGTGGTGCTGAAGGAGTATTAATATTGAGTATCATTTATACTGTACTTTGTTTATTATTGTTATTAGTATTATTATTACAACATAAAATTTAAAATACTACGYAGTACCTAAGGGCCTGTTTATATTAGCTTAATTATTTTCATTTCAGTTCAGTTCAGTTCAATTCTTAACCCAATTTTTCTCTCTCATAAAATATTCAATTAAGTTCAGTTCAGTTTAGTTCATTTCAGTTGATTTTTGTTAATGTAAACGGACCGTACCCTAAGTAATGGAATAATTACAACAAAATATTTTGCACATTTTTAAGGAAAATAAGTATTTGAGGTCTAAAAAATAGTTATTATATTTTTTTAAGTAGTGACACTATCTATTTAGAAAAGTTTTTCCAATAAACAAGAGAGTGTTTAAATAACTTAAACTGAACATAGCCTATGTGTAGCTGTGTGCTAATGTAATACATGGGAAACTATTAAAAAATAATATATTTCATCCTTCACAATTGTTTCTTTAAACTTTTGACGTTCACTAATGCATATTTATATCATTAATTAGGGGCTGTGCAAGATATTACGATTCCGAATTTCCGATACGGTTTACGAATTTTTTTTTCCGAAAACCGGATATCCGTTTCGTTTTTTGAAATTCGGAAATCGGATCGGATATCCGGTTTTGAAAACCGGAAATCCGGATCGGATCCGAATGGATTTTTAGAAATCCGATATCCGGATTTCCGATTTTTTTTTTAAAAAAAAGGGCAAATTTATTTTCTCAAAACTCTTATTTTGGCCTTACCAAAACTCAAAACTCACACTCACTGTCTCTCTCAGTCAGCCTGGCCTTATTACTCAAAACTCAAAACTCACACTCACTGTCTCTCTCTCAATCTCAGCCGCTTTTCTCTCAAACACTGCTGCCTCTCACGACGAAACCCTGCTGCCTGCTCACGAGAAACCCTGCTGCGGTGCGCTCTCACGCCTGCTGCAGTGCTGCCTCTCGTCGCCGACGAACAAGTAAACAGCAGCCTCTCTCGCCGCACGAAAACCAGTCAACCAGCCTTCCGTCGGCCGACGAACATCGATCCAGCCTCTCGTCGCCGCAAGTATATAAAGATTGTAATGTAAAAGATTTGATAATATTTCATTTAATTTCTGATTTTAATTGATTTGGTTATAAATATAAACTTATAATATTTTCTGAAACAGAATAATAGCTAATCCGTAATTCAGTAGTGTATAATTAGACAATCAAGATCTGTCATTGTCTAACGGCTGAAACCTATTTCTTCTATTCCTATGATTGTCAGTGATGGGTAATTCAGTAGTGTATAATTAGCTCAAACCATTAATATAATTCGGAATCGGAATCCGGATTTCGATCCGGAAAATTCGGATATCCGGAAATTCGGAAATCCGAATAATTCGGATCGGATTCGGAATGAAAAATTTGATTTCCGAAAATTCGGATATCCGGAAATTCGGATCGGAAAATTCCGGTTTCCGGTTGCACACCCTATCATTAATATCTATAATACTGTACACAAAAGTATTAATAGTAATCAACAAGACCCTACATGAATGTATGCATTTCTTAATGTTAAGTTGCAAACTTGCAATGCCTTGTAACTTACCATGTCTCATTTTATTTTTAAGCTACAAGATACATCAATAGTAAGATACTTTATTTTGTAGCTTAAATGACCCACTATTAAAATATATACTCGTATTAGGTTATGTGAAAAAACATTATTAAGTAAATAGATTGTATATTGAAGGAAATTAAATTACTGTGGATTAATATGACTAATGAAAAAATTAAAGCTACCTTTCTTGTTGAAAGGGCCTTCTTGAAAGCCAACTGCAGAATATTATTGATTTTTTAAATAAAAAAAATTTGTAAGCAAGTCCCTAACATCGATAATTAGATATTTAGATATGCTCCATATTGTAAAATGATATTTAGAAGATTTTTGTATAAACTTTATTTTTTTAAAAAAAAAGTACTTTTCACAATAAAGAGAAAAATGTAATAATGACAATTGTTCTGATAGATTAATCCATGTTCAATTTTTAAAGCTAAGAAATAGTTTGAGCGAAAAATCATTATGAACTATTTTTGCCCATTCTATGCAAAAGACTAAATTTTGATATTGTGCAAAGTACAAACATATATAGGTTTTAATCTAATTATCTATGCCGACTATGCATATTATAATGAAATACAAAGTTAATTTTCAATGTCGTCCTTTAATTGTACAAAAATAATCCTACATAGCATATTTTTAATGAAAAGCTATACTATATAATAATTATAATAAAATTCATTTTCTTATCTCAATTAAGTTGATAATTAGCAATCAATCTCATACATAGTTGAAGTAGTATAATTTTTAGGGCAAAGGCAAGTGAAAAATGATAGGATAGAAAAGAAATGAGGGAGATCCAATGTAGTATTAGTAGGAAGAACCATGATTAGGGCTTGATGTTCAAACCATAAATCATTAAACACCAAAGTGAAGGACTCTAAAGGCTAAAAAATAACACAACATGCACATCAATCTCTAACCTCACCTTTCACCAGACTCGTGTATGTCCTCTTCTTCTTATAATTGCAATTTTCATCTTATACTAAACGTATGAAATAAGGACATTAGACTAAATTACAATATACTAGTGTAATGTTGTTGTTTGTTTTTGTGTAATAACTTTCAAGAATGAATAGAATGGTCTTTGCTTTGTTCCAGCATAATGTGCACAATCACACTTTACATTGATGTGTATTTAGTAGTTTATGCATTGTGTGATTTCAATTCATCTTGTAGGAAGTCATTCTTAGCTTTCATTGTGAAAAATAAGTCTAAGAGTCTAAAACTATAATTCCTATGTGCACCCCCGCGCCCCTAGTTTAATGTTCCGACACTTTAATCTAAAATAGCTTAATTAGGATATGAGATCAATTGTGTTTGAAAGGTAAATCTTAATTGGTAAAGTGAATTAATGATTAATTCTGGAGCGAAGAGTCGTATCTACAATCAAGAATTCCAAGACAACGAATCAGAGATAAACCCACATTACCTTTTTAATGAAGAAACGTAAAAAAATTCAATGTCTTCAACTTAAGTTATTATTATGATAAAAGTAATGGAATGACAATCAAGAAACAATAATATTATAAATTTGTTATGTGTATATGTCACAAGATTACATTATAGAATGCATGTAATTTTAAAGGATCGACATTAATTTCGTTTACATGGTTTAAATAATTACTCTGATCTGTGTTAAATTTATCGACATTAATAAATATGGACTAGGTATCGTTTCAATTCATCCAATAATATTGATTCCTTTATTCTATACTTTCAGTTGTTATTCTTTTCGAATCAATATTAACCTTTAATTTCTTTCGCATTTTTCTCTCTCAACCTCTCTAAAACCCTAAAACCTTTGGCGGACGTAAAGGGCATCATTATCTGTTTGATGATGGTAAGCTCTATTTTTTTCCTTTAGTTTTTTGTTTTTCAATCAATAATAATTCTCCTTGCTCTCTCTTTATGGGAAATTTATTCCCAATTTCTAGATTTCTTCTCTCTTTTTGTGAGAGTTTAGAGTTTTTCTTCCCTTATGAGAGATTGGCCTGGAATATATTTTTAGGGTTTTTATTTGAAAGATTAAATTTATGGGATAACTCGTACAATTTTTCAATTGGCATCAGAATTGAAGATACGATCTACATGCATGGTCATCAAGCAATGAGTTTTCATCCCAAAACTATGTCAAGGAGATGGCCGGACTCGCTAAGAGACATAATTCAGCAAACAATCGACGACTGCYGTTCTCAGATATAGTTTCTCATCAGTATAATTACTTTCAAAAAGAATTTTACTTAGCTTGTTTATTTTAGATTGTATATTTTACTTTTCTATGATGATTATTGCAGATACCGTGTAGATTTCAATTAATGAAATTTTATATTTCCCTTTAAAAAATAAACTATGGACTAGGCTAGATAAAGAGATTGTTAATTTATTGTTTTATGTAAAATTATATATATATATATAATTAATTAATTAATTAATTAAAAAAACATATACCGTATATATTTTTTTTTTGTTGTTGAAACAAAATCCTATAATCTTCAAGTTTAATGGAGCTTTGAGTGTACCCACGCTGTAGATTCACATGTAAGCAATAAAAAATATTCAGAGTGCAGACTCAAGTCCAACCCAAAACCCTCACAATGGATAAACACAAATCTAATGCAAAGAGCAAAAACATTAGTTAATTAAATYCACTACTTATGATGTCAAACATTAATTAATCAAATGCACCACTTATGATGTCACAAGCTCATTTCTTAATTAATTACCAATTATAATAATAATATCAATCAATATCAATAATAATAATAATAATATAAAGTTATGTTTTAAAAAGCAAAAAGAACCAAAGAAGTAAGGCACACCGAGCATGTTGAGCCCAATCACCCTCCCAAAAAAATTAATTAATAGGGTTAGACCATGATTTTATCACCTGAACCATATCTTATGCWCAGATAAGAAGATCTAATAACCCTAATAATATAACCCTAAGTTTTAATTATATATATAATTAAGCCTTGATTAATTCTATAATATGCTATCATGCCCTCTTGTTTGGAGTGAAGGGAACAATCAACAGCCCCAGTTAATTAAGGTTATTGTATTTCTTATTTGATTATATAATTAATTTGCTAAATAATATAATTAAGTATATTCTTCCAATTGGGTCTTCCTTTTTGGTAGCACTAACATACCCTTGTTATATGAGTGAGATGTAAAGTTAAGAATAAGGGAATCCTTCTTAATTACACGCTTAATATTTTAAATATTTTTTTTAATCTAATCATGCTTATTTGTATAAACTACAGTATTGTGTATTTGATTGGGTTTTACTTGTACATTGAATATAATTAGTGATTGAATTGAATGGGGAAAAAAGAACAGTGTTTAATCCACTTTAATTATTRATRAGTGGGACTACTATTAATCCCGTGATGCTTAGTTTAATTGCTTTTGATTTGCACAATCACACACTCATGGATTGCTCATCACACCACTTGCTTTAAAGCTTGTTTTGGTGCAACCTCAACATTGAGTAGCTTAACCACCATGCAGAGAATATTCATCATTTAATGCCCTTGATCAAATTGCCTTTTTATTTTATAATTGATAATTTCATTCTTGTTAATTTTTAATTAGACAAGATCAATAATAAGTTTAAACCAAATTTGAAACTAATGTTCAATTTTGGGGATGCATGCAATGCATTGTATAACTCGTCTCTTAATTTTATTGTTTTCTCTAACATAAAATTAAAGGACGGAATTTGATTGTCATATAATACAAAAGCATCAATGATCACCCTTCATCTTAAGCATATGTAGTCAAAACCTCATCGTCAGAAAAAAGTTTTAATACGTAGTTTTTATTCAAAAATGCTTCATGTGTGAAAATTAGGATGCAATTAGGCAACTCCTCAATAAACTAGCAGAGTCAATGTTACATTAGCACAATGTGAAATTTTCTTGGTAACTTGATCATTGAATCTTTCAGCTGTTTTTTCAAATTGATGTCTTTTCATATTGAGATTGAAAGTCTTTAATCCTAAGAAAATATTCTAGCTAGAGGAATGTAAGAATTTTCCAACTAAGAGATACTATAAAAATAAAATTAATGTACAAGTTCTAGAGAACGAGTTAGTTGTATATGAGTTAGGTTGAATAATAGATGAGTACTAGTACAATACTTCTATTGCAATGTCTTCAAATTAAGTAGTTGCATCAACTCCACATACGACCAACACTTTGGTAAGATGGCAATTAAAGCAAGCCTTAGATATATTTTTTGTATAAATTGAAGTCTATTTGTTCGTGTCCACCGAGCGCATACCAAGGTTACTTAAGTCAATGATTCGTCTTTATCAAGAGGTCTTTAATTCAATATATGGCAATAAGGCATAACATTCTCACGTTTGTCATTATCTTAACATTGATAATCGTATATATATAAGCACTATATAACACAAAAAGGGCCTAACATATAGATCGCCCTTGATTAAGCTTATTAGTGAATGAAGACGCACACATTAGCGTCTTATTGATTGACCATAATAAATTAAAGAAAAAGAGTAGTGAAAAACATAAAAAGATAAGAAAGAGCAAAGCTAAGGCCATAGTTGTAGGAGTGCACAATTAAAAAATAAAAAATAAGTATAGAGAAGAAAGAGAAGAGGCTAATAGCATAAGCATGGTGGACATTTAAAATGATTAAAAGAAGAAAAAACAGGCCAAATTTGTTGTGGATTCTCCAACAAAAATATTCCACGCTTAGAAAGCATCTACAATGCACCATTCTTAATAAAAACAACCCAACCCAAAATCACTACTTACACAGTCACTAACCACATCTTTCTCCATCTTTTATCTCACATTCTCACACCAACCTAACCACATATTTACCACCACACATATGTTCATCCTTCTTCACAGGCCGCACTACTCACTACATCAACATTTAAATACACTTTGATTATTAATCCCCCCACAAACTCATATGTTGTACGGTTGTTGTGTGTTTCTCTCGTTTTTAATTAATTATTTGTTATGATTAATATTGTTAAAATAGGATTTGGAAAAGTGTAAGTTATATGACAAAATGTATATAATTATACTGGGTGCAAATAACTGTGCAGATATAGAGGGGAAGGGGAAGGGAGGGGTTATTTTTTTTAAAAAAAATATGTCAAAGTGGCCATGAATGCATGCATATTGCATATGATGCATACTATCAAAGTGCGAGGTAGGACGAAGTTATATTAGATATATTTAAGAATTACTYTCATGAAGGAAGAATAMACGGAGTTTAGACTTCAATTCTATCATTAGTATTTAAGGGCACATGAGTGTTTTGTATTTAACTTCAAAGGATTTTGAAACATTTGAAAGATCATGGGTATACYAGGAGAAAAAATATTGTAACATTAATTCATCATCCTATTTAAATCCTTTATTTCCTTTTTTCTTTTTGCATTATCCAATGATAAATACTCAAACTTTATGAAATAGGAAATACTCATGTTGGATTCAGAAGGTGTTTCCTTCACATTATATCAGTATATATCGTTTTTTGGTGAATAATAACCAGGGTATCCACCGCCGACGCATTATATCAGTATATATCAAATTTGAGTTTAGAKCGATATAATCATATAACACCTACATGTCACCTATAATGAATATATAGTCAATGAATTCGTGAATTTCTACACTAATAATCAATGTTATCTCGACAATTAAATAGTTGTAAGCACCTAAAACTTAAATCATCATTAAAGCTAGCCCTCCAAAACATGACATAACATAACTTAAACTAAATTATTCTAAATTAAAGATGAGATTATTATTAGTAGTAGTATCAATATAAAATAAAAATTGCACGTATTGCATTTGTTTTATAGGAAATTTTTCAATAATTATGACACTATGAATAACTCTTTTTTCATACATAAGGATTAGCTTTAATGATACTCCAATCAATAATTTAATAATTTAATAATTTAATGATTTAATAATTTAAACTTTGTTCTCAACCTTAAATAATATTGGATGTAGGGGGACTACGACATCACAATATGGAGCGTTATGACATAGCAAAGATCGGCGTCCATCCCTTTCTCCTAGCTCATGCCAGTTTGTTTATTTGACATTATACCTACTTTCTTAGACTTTTAATCCCTCCTTATTACTCTATAATTATGCTATAATCGTCATTAATTATTAATACGTTTTTTAATCCCACCAAATGAGAATAATCCATACGAAAGTGTCAAATTTGTGACTATTAATTATGCTAAACTATTTGGGGATTAGTTTTGTGGCTCGAGGCTTTACAATTTAAATTATTTCATTTTTGGTGGAGTTGGTAATTAATTAGGGCTCTAGAAAAAATTCATCATCAAACACGTGTGATAGTTACATGTATGATGAAATGTTAGATCCAAAAGAATATAATTTTAATCATAATTAATCATATATTATTATTTTTGGATGGTTGGCTTATTATGGATGGTATGCATGTAAGGTATAATTAGGTTGTTTGATGATGAGTTTGCAAAGTTTTGACGTGAAGGGTAATTTTAGTAATTTTTGGTGACGTATATATAAATGTGGGTTTTGGTATATCATCATTTATTTATTTAGTTTTTTACAAGATGATATTCCCTTGCATAAAAAGAAACATAACGAATTCTTTCATCATAGTTTTATGTTTAATTTTGAAGGTAAAGCTTTATTTTTTTGCATGCCTAGTTTAGATCCAAAATGTGATTGATAATTCATGGAGTACATTATTATAATTGTAATAAGTTGTAGGTCATATTTCCCATATTTCAATCAATAATAACCTTACGTCCCTTTTATCATTTCATGGTTTGCAAGAGAAACGATTAGCTACAATCCATTGAATGATATATGTGGAGTGCGCCTTTTTAAATTATTGAGTCTAAGAAGTTAAAATTTAAAAATATTGATTCCAATTAAACATTTATTATACCGTTTGAAACATGAATTTAAATAGTACTGTATGACTAGTAATAATTTCTAATTTAAAATCCGTATCAAATACAAATTTTTGTAACTTTGGTATATTAGCCTATCTATGTCAGTATATTATAAAGTATGAAAATAAACATTTGGATATTAGAACATCGTGCACCTATGCTCCTTCTCCTTAGTACTAGAGCATTTCCTTGAAGATTTAATGGATAGACATTATGGGCCCGTTTACATTAACTGAAATCAACTGAACTGAACTCACAACAA
>SNQN01001472.1:6442-72139 GCA_008642245.1 Bassia scoparia
GTTAAATCCAACTAATTATACTACTTTATATATCTAATAATTGTGCACATATATGATACAATAATGTTACCTCATTTCTAATAATCTTGAGAATAGAAGTCTATGATTTCCTTAACATTAAGTTTTAAAAATGAGGAGCAATCATTGTACATCAACCAAAGCATATGCTCAAACAAGATAGCATCTACATCAACAAAAACAACCCTTTTAGTAGAAGAACTTGTAACACCATTCATGTAACTCTCCAATATCCTTTTATTCTTTTGATCAATATGRTCCTTCATAGACATCTCAATCAAAACTCGAAACGGGCTCTCTTGTAAGACAAATGGGTCTACCAAGAATCGTCGTCTTTCCCTTCCAACCACCACCGTCACCAAGTCACCATCAGCGACCATACTGTCATCGTCTAGGGACCGGTAGCCTAGCCGTGAGCTCGAGTACTTCCCGGAGCATCGCCTCATGAGGACCGAAACTGGCACCACCAAACAATCCATGTTGTTTTGTTGAGATATATGCTAGCTTGGTATGGACAATAATGTTTGGTCGGTATATGTTTTATGTATGTGTTTATTAGTTCTTATATGTTATTTTGGTAGGAAATGGTGTTGGAGATAGAATATATATGGCAAAGGATGGGTCAAATGTGATGAGGAATATATGCAAGTAGTGAAGAAGTTAGCGTGACTAATTGGATGTTTTATACGCGGGTGAAAATGACAAAATGAGGCGCTACGAATTGGCCTACCAACGGCTAATATAATCACTAATATATGTGTCTGTGTGAATGTGTGATCATAATAATGTGTACATCATGAGAATAACATTGGGAAATGAGTGTATCGTAACGTGTCGTTACAAATTCATAATTGGCTTAATGGTAATTGGGACTAAACTTTATGGACACAGCGTGTGTTTAATCACATGCAAAAATAATTGGGATGAAACTGAAACATAACCATCAAAATCCGACCTGAATCTTAATTAACTCTAAGAGTGAATCGGACATTAACACCAAAAAAAAAAAAAAAAAAAAAATAACGTGTCATTACTTTTATATAGTACCCACGCTTATCGTTTATATATTATTGTGATGTTTTAGTTTGTGATGGATAATTGATAGTTTGATACTAAAAAAATTAGTTAAATCTAGTTAGGGACTTTTTCCAAGAAAGAGTCGTTGAGGAGACTTGGAGGCATAATGATGAAGGAAGGTAAGAGTAATTCAAGTGATTAATAATAATAATCCATCATAGTAGGAATTTAATTGAAGAAAGTTACTTTATATTCTTAATTTTTGCTATAAGTAAAGAAAGAAACAAATTAGGAAACCTTTCCCCAGTAACAAACTAAGGCCTTATCAAGTTCACTCGATTATGTTAAAAATAAACTAAAACTGGTCAAATTGAAATAAGTTAAAGTTGGTAAAAACTTACATAGTATTTGATTTTTTTCTCATTTATATCTGGAGTTTTTAAAAACTCTTACATATACCCTTTAATTTCAGTTTTTTTTTTTTAATCAATTATACACTTATACCCCTCCTTATTTTATGAAGACATTGTGATGAGATCTCGAGTGTTTGTAATCATGTACTTTTCCTTAAAACAAATTGAGGATGACCAAATCCACATAAAATTAAGTAAGGTGAAATTATTTATGTTGTGGTTGAGCCCAGTGAATTCTAGGAAGATACTTCATAGTCGGTTTGCAAGTACATGAAAGAAGAAAAGGTTAGGTGGATTAGTCATGGTGCACCACAACCAAAATCAGGAATAAAGATTGTGTTGGCAAATAATAGTTATAGTATAATTATTGTATAAGTATATTAGTGAGTTAGTGAGAAACAAGCTGTTAATAAGATAAGTTCCAAATAAATTGTCCAATCATTCCTACTTAGTATTTCTTAATTCCTTCATTTTACATACATTTTACGCGTAATGACAGCTTAGGCTTAGCCGACCACAACAACATAAACACCAATTATCAGCTAAATCTTCATATTAGCCACTCAAATAATACACCGGTTATTTCAGCTTCTTGTGAAATTTCACCTAATCCTAACCTCACTTGTTCACCAGTTGATCTGTTGTTTTCTACAATACGATCATATTTTCACAGTTTGGTATACACATACGTGAATTCAAAGGAATGACCGAATGATTAGYAGTGAAAGCATCATTAAATCGCAATTATCGGTTATGGATTCATACTGTGGATCCCCTACATTCATTGCTTCATAACATGGCAACTTGCCAACATGCTACAAGTAATCAACATTCAACAATTAGGGGAGTATTATTGTTTCGTTCTTTTGCCAACTTGTACTTTTGTATGGTCGCTAACCACAACCACAACCGAAGTTTGACAAATCTCCAGAAAATAAATAGTTGAGCGGGTCTACTTAAGAATWCAGCCGAGACAAAGAAGGGGATATAGTCCACTTTCCACAGCTTGCAAGGATCTCCCTTAGGAGACAAAACACACTCCAATTCAAATTCAGTTCGATCTCGAAACCCAGGTTACACAAAATCATTCCTAAGAAAGGTCTACATTTCAAGTCAGGAACCCATGGCATCAGATTGGAAAACACAAATATGGCTCCTTACTGATAGCTATGTGCAAATGATGCCAACGAGGGCGAGAAAACTCAGCCTTTTACACGAGGGTGATAGTATAATTTACCTACTACGCCTAAAAGGGAGGGATGGATGTGAAGCCACCTAGAGAAAATTATAATTAACAGAGAAGGCGAATAAAAAATATTTAAAAAGAAGCTATTCTAGGATATATGCTATATAGACTCTGCCTGTTAGAATCTGGAATTAACTTCAGAATACCATATGACGATCAGCTCTCTAGTTTTGCAGCATCTTTGGCGCGGAGTTAGGCCAGCCCATGGGATTGTACATTTGCATATTGTGCATGGGATGGTTAGAATTGCCATAAGATCCCATGGTCCTCTCAATGTGGTTACTACCATTATCCTCAGATTCTTCACTTGAATCTTCCTGTGAAGGGGGGCTTTCAGCAGTTGGTAATGGTGGTGCAGCAGCAAAGTTCAACACATGAGACTGAGGCACTGAGGGCATGTACTTTGTCTTCTTCCCGTTTGCGATAAAGCTACCCACAATGATCTGGACACAAGTTTATAGTAAGGATGCAAGCTACCCACAATGAAACCGACATTATAAATCATGTGAGAGAAGTTTTGTTTTTTTTAAAAAAAAAATAAAAATAAAAACTAAGTAATGTATTTAGGGCCTCGGGGGGAAGAGGTAGAAAACAAGTGCTTACCTGAACAGGGGTTGCAGCCATTAGCCTCCCAGCAACTCCACCACCTAACACACGGCCATCTGAGCCAGCCAATGATACACTCAAGCCGCCTGTTCGGAGTCCACCGCTGCTCTCTGAAAACAAGAATGAGCCTGATAGAGATATAATTTCATATCGTCCCTGCAACATCGGCATTGCCAACTCCATTGGTTAGAGAACAGGAAAAGGCACTCATCAAACAGCTAATTAGTTCATCATATTGAACTTGGCATGCTGATATAACACAACAAAATGAACATGCCCAGTTCCCTTCTAGAAAGAAATTGGATGACAAAGGCTGGATAAACTGTCAAAAGATTATAGCCAATAATCATGTGAAACTAGCCATGAACAGACTTAAAACAAATAAATCGACAAAGATGTTGAAAATCAGGAACACAAAAATAATCGTTACATCGTATTAACACAGATCTCAAGTAGCTACTTCAGCTGAGTAGCTGAGACAAGTCTTGAGTTCTTAAAAATGTATTTCCAAACTTTGTACAGTGGGACAAAATGCCCCACAAAATTTAAGTACTCTGTATTTAAACCTTAAATTAGTTATAATCAACAATGAACCCACCAAATACTTAAAAGAATCCACATTCACCAAAGCTTTGAGAACAACTGCTCTATAGACTCTTAGACGATTTTTGGAGAGGAGAGAGGTAGGAAAAAAAATCAATATTCTAGCTGATGTCATTTTTTAAAAAACTTTTAAATACAATTAAGGACATCTAACTTAGTTTTTATGTAAGTTACAAAGACAGAAGAAAAATTATCACCGGAACAGAAGTGCCCACGGTCTTATCCCAATATATTACATCCTCATCAAAAACAACAAAATATTTAAAGACTCAAAAAAAAAAAAAGTATGTCACAATTAAAGAGAATCTATCTCAAACCACCAACATGAGGAAACAAGAAAAACCAACATAGTTGACAATTTGACATCAGGTTTGGAATAGATGAAGTGCGTCTACACATTCCATAATCTGCTAGCTAGCAGCTTAAATAAAGGTAGACTATATAAATTAGAAATCTCKACTGATGATCTCTGTTCTATGAAGAATGTGTTGAAAAACTCTTGACGAACTCTGTTTTGAGTGAGTAATACTTAAGAATTCCTGATTTATAAAAATAGATGGGTTGGTATTCCTAACAGCAGGYGTCTACTTTTGACCCTTGGAGAAGATTCTACCTAGGGCTGTTAATGAGCTAAGCCGGCTCGCGAGCTGCTCGAGCTCGGCTCGGTCAAAGCTCGGCTCGTCGAGGCTCAACTCGAGCTCGAGCTCGGAAATAAACGAGCCGATATACGAGCTATGCTAGGCTCGGCTCGAAAAGCTCGCGAGCCGGCTCGATTTATTTATTTATTAATAATAATATAATTATTTTATAATAAAAAATATGTATATGTATTATTATTATTATAGGCTTATAGCCTATAAAGTATTTGTTATAAGTAAAAAGCCTTATATGCTAGGCCCAATTGCCAAAGCCCATAACCAAATCAAAATTGAGTTTCACCCATCACGTTTACCTCACCATATCTTTTCAGAAATCAAAAAGAAACAACCTAACACCAAGAACCTAACACGAAGAAACCCAATCGGCCAATCCGCTCAGCTCCGGCGACGCTGCTACGGTTGCTGCCTTGCTGGCCTTGCTTCGTTGGTTTGCTGCGTCGTGTCTGCGTTGGTTGCTGCGTTGTCTGCGTTACAGCCCACGCCCACCTTACCACCTCCATGGACAGCGGCGACGCCGGCGACCCTGCTACTGCAGGTCAGTGCAATTGTGATTTTTTTTTCGCTGCTGTAGCCTGTAGTTATTGTTAATTGTTAGCAAATTTTAATTTTACTTCAAATCGAACTTGTTTGTTTATTGTGTAGACTTGCTTAATGTTAATTGTAATTGTTATGTTTGCTTAATTTTTAATTATTGTTAGCCTTGCTGCGTTGTTTGCTTATTGTTGATTTGCAAAATTAATAATAGAATTGTTGGCAGAATTGAGAACAAGAGATGGTACTGCTTATTATTGTCGTTTCTTTTTCTGTTTTATTATTGTTGTTTCTTTTCTGTTTTATTATGTTGTTTCTTTCTGTTTTTATTATTGTTGTGCAGAATTAGATAACAAGAGATATTTTTATTGTTGTTGGCAGATTTTAGTTTTATATTAATGTTGTTGGCAGAATTAGATAACAAGAGATTTATTTGGTTTATTGGAACTAAATTTGTTAATTGAACTAAGTTTGTTAATTGAACAATAGGTGAATCCAACGAAGCACCATTGATAACACCCAATTGTTCATCCA
Organism: Bassia scoparia; assembly: GCA_008642245.1. Taxonomy (NCBI): domain Eukaryota; kingdom Viridiplantae; phylum Streptophyta; class Magnoliopsida; order Caryophyllales; family Amaranthaceae; genus Bassia; species Bassia scoparia. The sequence continues at coordinate 12,070 of SNQN01001472.1, forward strand.
CTCCTACCGTCGAAAAATTCTTTGTATGACAAGTATCGATTTTTTGGATGACAAGCGATGAATGGAAAATGGCAAGGAACATTGGAGGAAGCAAGATCATATTTGTTGCTTATTATTGCCTTCTTGTAATATCAATAAGATTACTAGTGTGTGACTCTTATTTGGTTTGAAAACTTTGAATTTTGTTATTTGGAGACTTTGTAATTTGTATTTAAGTTTGATTTGGTTTTGGATTTTGTGGAATATTTTGTTGGATTTAGAATTAAATGAGCTCRAGCCTTAAACGAGCCTTTAAATGAGTCYGAGCCCTTATACGAGCCCTTAAAYGAGCTCGAGCTCGAGCTTCGAGCCGAGCTCCAATGTCGAGCTAACGAGCTCGAGCTCAATAGCTGAGGCTCGACGAGCTCGAACCTCGATATAAGTCTAACGAGTTGGCTCGGCTCGTTAACAGCCCTAATTCTACCGTAAGTGTAATATGGCAAGGCCTTTGTTTCAACAACCTATATAACCTGAAAGACAGGAACATCATCCTATGGCAGCACAAAGTGATATGTCCTGCAAAGATATTAGGCATCAAGCTTATGCTAGAGTAAGACATTTATGTCAGAAAACTGAAATCTGGAAGATAAAATGGGCTAAGGCTTAGGCTTGGATGATGCTTTTTTGAACAGCTTGAGAGTTGCCTTGTTTTGTGGTAAATCTTTAGCCAAAAACAAAAGGACTGAATTTATGTGTGTAAGGTGTGTTTTTGTTGTTGGGGGGTTGGGGAGGATGAGGCTGCATTTGTTTGTTTTAGTGGGAAACAATGGGAAAACATTTTTCAACTGAAAACATGATTGTATATTAAGTTTTTTTTTTTTTTTTGAAAAAAGTTAAAAAAATTTATTGCTGAGCATATCAAATACAAGGGCCAACAGGCCTCACAGAGGGGCAACAAAACCAAAGGCAACAACCTAACAAAACGCAAAAGAGTCAAAAGCTCAAAACTGGAAAGCTAAAAAGCATCACAGTYAAAAACCTTGCCACCTTCTAGGAAGAGTTCAAGGTTTTTAACCCTATCATTTGCAGCATGTCCAGGAGCAAAAACAAAACTAATACAATTGCATTAACCATTGCCTATCTAGCCTACTGAAGTTTTTGGGCATGACTAATTTAATTCTGCTGAATACATTCTCTTTCAACTGCAGTATACATTTCAGGTCTGTATATTAAGTTTACTTTTAATTCTTCATCGTAGAAACAAATGGGGGAGAAAATGAAAAAGGAAGTAAAAGCAGGAGGAAGTATTAGATGGAAAAGAAATGGAGCTAATGAGTAACGAGGAATATGTGGCACACCTTCTTTACAAAAGGGGTTTTCCTTTTCTAAAGAGCGACTTTCCACCTTTGTCAAAATTGTTTTCCACCCCATAAAAAAACATAGGAAAATGAATAAATGACGGAAAATCAATCTCCAAAAAAATGTTTTACATGGAGACAAATGAGGCCTAAGAAGTACTGTATTTTAACATTTTTCCTGAGTATAGGGTAAAGTCCTAACTTCCGGTTTTTTTTTTTTTAAAGCAATCACAAATAAAATGTTAAATGACCAGAAACAGAAGAAGAGGGACCTTCCTCAAAGAAAACTCAAAGGATGCAAAATCACCAAATAACGAGAGTAACCATGGAAGATATGAGGACAGAGAATAAGACAATTTAATGCCTTCTAGTCCCAGACATTTCAGGATCTTCATGCCACAAACATTCAAAAGACACCAGCAACATAAGATAGAACAGAATATTCATCTTATGCAAGATAAATAGATGTAACCTAGAGAACATGAGGAACCATAACTTTGTGCACAATGTCAAAAGCTTCTGCAATCAAAGCCATTACCTTGACCTTGTACAACATAGAACATATCATGCCTAACTTGAATTACCTAACATAGAACATATCATGCCTAACTTGAATTACCACAAATCATCTCGAACTATGTTCGAGCAAATACATAGTCCATCATCTAAAAAACCCCAAGGAAAAAATAGGTAAACATATTGAGCTAGTGAGCTACTGAATTAACTGAAGTCTATGTTGTTGTTATTACAGAAAAATACCTATAACTCTCAATTATAACAATATTTTTATCTTCAAGCTTTAAATATAGGCCAATATTTTTAACTTTTAAGAAGCAAAAAAAAACTAAAGTTTCACAACAAGATAACATAAAATGTATTTAGATACATGCTACAGCATAGATGAGAGTAAGGTACAAATATAGCAGTTACCATAATTTGTATATTCTACTCAGTACACACCTCATAATTCACAACACCACCAGTCAACGCAGGTTGTCTAAGGCTCACGTTGCAGATGGATCCATTTGCAGAGAGAACACAAACTGTGCGTGGTCCCTGCTTCGAAAAGGCTACTATTTTTGATGCAATGTCCTGTAGATAAAATTCAACCAAAACTGATGAGAAAAGGAAAAGATATTAAAAAAAATTGTAGTGTCGCTTCTGTTAATGAAAGTCTTGTCATGTGCAGAACAAATTGGTACATGGCATAGTGGCTTTCCAGTTTCCATTGTTGAACCATGCTAATTGCTAGAAGACATATTTTCACACGATGATTTCTGATATAGAAATTCTCGGAGAAAGAGAAACAAGTAATAATTATCAAAACACAGAAGATGGCATCTAGTACAAGAAAATTGCCTTTATTCAGATACTTGCATCAGCTGCATGTACATTATGGGACTTAAGGTCTTGGTCATTTGAATATCTACACACAACTAATCCATGAACATGATCTCACATCTTAAAACAAACTTGACAGAGCAAATTGATAAAAAAGAAAAAGTAGGAAAAAACAGTTAATGCCTTTGCACCCATGCATATGTCCTAATGGATTTTTTTTTCTGATAAAAATAAATTAACAAGGGCTTGTTCATCATGATTTTTTGCTTTCAATCATCAGCCTTTTTGAAAACAAAAAACCAAAAATAGAAGTGGCAGCTTTTAAAATATTATCATGATTCCAATAGATAAAAGTAATTTCATATACAAGTATATATCATATGACTTTCAAACAGACAAACAAACAAAAAAAACCACTTTACTTTAACGCATGGCCTTGTTTACTTAAACCTGATTTTGGGCCTAAAAAGGAATATGCCAAGAGCACATTTTAGTGGAAAAGGTATTCAGCGTTTAGGAATTAGGATAACCAATTTCAAACACAACAAATTGAAAATCAATCTATGTGAAACAAGGACATTTAGATATAATAACAGACAACAAATCCAAGCTCAACAAATAGCTAAGCAGTAAAATCCAGTTAAAAATATCAATAAACAAGAGGCAACAGTCATGCAATGRAACTCTCCTTGACTGTACTGTGTGTACACCTCAGAACCTTAACAAATTCAACTATTGAGAAAGTCTAACTTTCACTCCTATTCTACACCAACATMAACCCTTCGAGGCCTTATTCTAGTCTTTTGAGCAAAGATAGACCTCCTCCATCACCCATACAAATTCACTCTCCTATTCTGAGGTCAATAACTAGTACAGGGATTACCTCAAGATCATCCTTGCATTAATAGAAAAGTGTGTCTATGTACAAGATTAAACAAACAGAGCTACATGCACAAAAGTGATTCCTGACTATTGATGCACAATAGGGATTCCTGACTACTATTACCTCGCTTAAAATCTATGGAACATAAATTTACCAATGCACAATAACCTAAGTGAGTTTCCTATCACAAAGATCGGAAGGTTTGATAGTCGAGTTAAGCCCACAATTAGGTACTAAACTTAAGCCCTTTTTGCAAATTGGGTACCGAACTTTCAAAAGTTGTAAATGAGGTACTCCATCCAATATTCTGTTACCTTCATCCCATTCTATCATTAAGTTATCAGTGTTAAAAAAAAAATTATATATCAATAATGCTTTAACCTATACACCATTAAAACCCACACCATTGATACCACTTGCTCCAAATAATATTTACCAACAACCGTCAACACCGCCTACCATTTCCACCACCCACAACAACCACGGCCCCTTCTTTCACATCACCACCATCATCTATTCTGACCTGCAATTACCACCATTAATTTCAAAGACCATCGTTGAGTCGTTGACCCACCATCATCGATCAAATCAAACACATCAATCATCGATCAATTACCACCAATTTAATTCTTTTTGTTGTTTCAAAAGAACAAAATTCAATAGCCTATGGAAGCAGAACAAGAAACTTAGATGTTCAGATTAAGAAATTCGAACTTTTATAGCATTAGATTGACGACATTGATTTGATTTTACTTTTTTTCATAAATTTAATTTAACAAGGTGAAGATGATGATAATTTTTAGGGGCAAGTTTAGTGGAAGTAGATGGCAATTTCGATAGTATCATCACTTACAATTATTTTTACTGGAGTTTTATGTTTTGATGTTAAGGGGATGAAGTTGACGACAAAATAAAGATGAAGATTCTCCCCAAAAAACATAAAGATGAAAAAAATTTAGAAAATGACCGCTTAACGGTGGTGACARAATATTGAATGCAGTACTCCATTTGCAACTTACAGAAGTTCAGTACCCAATTTGCAATAGTCACCAAAGTTGAGTACCTAGTTTTGATCTTAACTCTTTGATAGTCATTCATTTATTATGGGTTTTCCAACAAATCCCACTGCAACACATTTAAATAATGGCTTTGAGCTTCTATTACATTTAGTCAATGTAAACAACAATAAAATCATCTCTCGAATTACCGAGAGAGGAGGAAGGAGAGGGGGGGGGTGGGGGTGGGGGGGCGGGGTTGGTCAGAAAACAGTAAAATATTCAATTACAAATGGTATATGTGTGCAAAAGGAGAAAGGCACTTTCTTTAGCATTAAAGAACAGAAGGTTCAAACAACAGCTGAGGCTTTAGACATAATTGAGCATATCTTCAAAGAAATATTTTTATGGTGACATTGTAACTTGATCTCACTCAATTACAGCATCAACAGCTCAATATTCAGCATAAGATAACTTCTAGTGAGTTGTGCCATTAAATGTTTGGCATATGAGCACAATCTTCTACAACAAACATCAACATTATCCCCATGCCTCTAGAAAGGTCTCACTTTGGGGAAGGTAAGAGAGCTCAAGTATTGTTTCATGTAAATCACCAACTCTATACGAAATGACCATTATAGATATACAACAACGATTTTTCTAACCTATGGCACCTAGTGCATAGAATTAAATATCTAGATTCCTCCTTCCCCCTACAAATTTCCTATATTGTATAAGCATAATTAAGACAAAATGAAATATTTAAGGCAAAAAGAATAATTAGTTAACCTAGAAGATAATATACTTTACCTTTTTAACTTAATTATCTTTTAATAATATAGGAAATTTGTTAGGGAAGGAGGAATCTAGATATTTAATCCTATGCACTAGGTGCATAGGTTAGAAAAATCAATACAACAAAAGCTAACAAGTACTACGGTAAAAACATTTAACATGAACACATGCATGGAATACAGGGAGAGGGACTGCGCTATCGCTACACACACAGATAGATAGACAGAGGGATGCCTAAAGCAGTAACAGTAAGAGAAGATCACGGAGGACATAAGTTACGATTCCTACTAAAATTGAGCATACTACTTATGCTTGAAATATAATTTTTACTATACAATTAAAAAAGCAGAGTTAGTCTAAAATCTCAACCATCAACTTTCCATATCCAACATAGACATTTCCGGAAGTTACCGCCTGAATACCCCTCTCCTCCATTCCAAATTAGTCAAACGTGGCAACAAGTTTAAGACAGATGGAGTACTTGGGAGTTGGGAAGCTCAAAAAAAAAAAAAAAAAAAGCAAAGCACAATAAAAACATTGTACACACTTATACACTATTGAGAGCTTCAGAATATAAGTATCTCCCGGCACAAAATAAGCTTTGAAAAAACCAGCGGTCATCCAAGGAGATGCACGCAGTTTAGAAAGCCCACACTTACACTGTTTTGTACCATTATTATTTCCATATAGTCCTATTAATGAACTTCAACCAAATGAACAAATTGATCCCAAGATGCAATGAAAACAAGATACAATYAAAACATGCAAAAGCGAGAAGCAATCAAGACATGATTAACAAAACATTACAGAATTACCAATTCAGATCACACTAATCAAGCAAAACCACACCAAAGATTACCATTTATACAGTGTATTAGTGTCACACGTACCTCCCCGGCGTTCACCAAGATAACGTGTGGCGTAAAACCAACCCCACAGTTACCTGCCCACAAGCAAAAACAACGAGAAATCATCAAAACAACAATCAACAATCAAATCCATCACATCAACAGTACCACATTACACAATATAATAACAAAGATCAACATTAATTCAACTATAACCCCACCTAATGCATCCAGCTGCTTCTTGCTGGACCCCGGAGGCCGGCCCCGATGCCGCTTCGACGGATTCTCCGAAGACGGGGCGGTCCCAGTCGAATCAGCCTGCCCCCCACCACCGCCGCCACCAGAAGCAGCCACAATACCCCCACTTCCAACACCTACAGAAGCAATAGGTGTAGGAGCTAACCCTAATGCAATGTTACTACCACCACCATCAGGGGAGTACTTTCTAGGTCTACCCCTCTTCTTCTTCTGCGTAGAAGTTGAATTCGGGTCAATGCCGAACCCGGATTGCCTTAACCCGGATGACCCGTCCCCAGAATAAGGAGAATTGAGCGGCTCAATCGCAGTTTTCGAMGGTGGGGTGTTGGAAACAACCTGTGAAGTGAAAGGAAAGCGATTGTTCTGAAGCATAGAAGGAGAAGACGAGTTGGGTGTTGCGATCATCTGAGGAGGGTTTGAAGATGAGTTCGGCATGTTTTGGGTTGGGTACGAAGTGTTTGTTGGGTGATGTTGATGATGATGTTGTTGATGATGCTGATGTTGCTGATGTTGTTGATGTTGCTGCTGTTGTTGTTGTTGTTGATGATGTTGATGATGGTGATGTTGTTGTAACATCATTCCTTGCGGTGGCTGATGGTGGTGCTGATGCGGTGGTTGGTGGTGTTGATGGTGGTGGTGCGGTGGTGCTCGCGACTCCATTCTTCGTTGTTGGAGTTGTTAGATTTGCCAAAAAGACTACAACAACCCAAAAAAGATGGGATTTCTAAAGGGTTTTTGGTATGATTTGGTGAATCTTAATCCAATCTGAGTTTGTTTGTTTGATGTGAGAAGAGAAGAGAAGAGAGTGTGAGAGTGTGTGTTGAGAGTAAAGAGGAGATGAAGAATTGAAGGAAACAAAGGGGGGAATGAGAAAAGGTGGTGACAATATTTTGGGTTTTTTTTTAAGAGAGTGTGCTACTACTAATGAATGAAGTCATTGAAGTGAGAAACAATTAAAAAGGGTTTTSGAAATTTAGGGTTTTATATGTTGCTTTTTCTTTTACATTTGTGCTTCTTTAACAATCTATTTCTTTCCCATCTTTGTTTTACTTTTGTTAATGGTCCACATAAYTGATTTTAATTTTACCAATTGTAGGTTTTTATAGATTTACCACAATAGTGGTACTTTGTGTTAATGCTACTTTCAGTTGTCTTTTGAGAGACAATACTAGCTCAAGTAGTTAAAGTTTTTTTTTTTTAGATTTACTCACCAAGACCAATAATAGAATTCAGTGCTGGCGGGCCAAATTAATTAACATGGCGGGTAGATGTACCTTAATTAAATCGATTCTTAATTCTTACCCAGTTTATGCAATGCAAACAACCTTACTTCCTATTTCCATTACTAATGATCTTGAGAAAATGTGCAGACAGTTTCTTTGGAATAAAGTGGATAGAAGTCACTACTTGCCTAGAATGAAATGGAGTGGAGTGTCAACCAATTAATGGTGGAGGTCTGGGATTTAGGAAACTTCGTGAGTGGAACTTAACTTTCATGGCAAAACTGTCTTGAAGATTCATTAAGGATCCGGGAAAGCTTGGGGTTAAAATCCTAAAGGCAAGGCATCTTAAAACTTATGACTTCCTGACCACTTCTTCCTCTCCTTTATGGAAAGATATTATTAAGGGCAAGGATCTCTAGGTTAAAGGCCTTCAAAGGAAAATAGGGGATGGGTGGAACACTTCCTTGTGGTATGATTGTTGGGTGGGTGATTGCCCCCTTAGCAATATAGCCATCAAGTACATCCCGAATATTTTGGGACATTTAAGAGTTGGGCATATAATTGTTGATGGCTCTTGGGATTTAAGTAGAATATTTGAGTTCCTTCCTAGTCATATCACTCTCCTAATCCAGCATATTCCCCTTGATTCTTCTTCCATGGTTAAGGATTCTTGGAGATGGAGTGGCTGTATAAAGAAGGTGTTTTCACTATCAAATCCTGTTATAGACTTGCTACTGCCCCCTCTCTTCATATYTTTCATAGGCCTTGGACTTGGAAAAAGCTTTGGAAGCTTGACATTCCCTTTAAATATCGCATGTTCTTCTGGAATTGTGTTCATTCTATACTTCCTATAGGAGTCTCTCTTGCTGCTTCTATTTGTAATTTTAATCCCCTGTGTTGCAGATGTGGTAATGACTCTGAATCAATGCTCCACCTTTTTTGTAACTGCAGGACTTCAAGGCTGCTTTGGGAAACAATTTTTTCAAAAGATTTGGTTCCAAATAATATTAATATTGTTTCCTTTTTCCTTGTCCAATGGGAAGATTGGCTCATTATGAATAGCAATCAAAATATAGATTGGCAGGCTGCTTTTGTTATTGCATTGTGGCATATTTGGATTGAGAGAAATAATGCAGTGTTTAACCACACTTTGTTTCACCCCCATTTTACTTTCAATAAATTTCATAATGATATTAGGGCTAACTCTTTGTGTTTCCARAGAGATAAAAACAAAGGAAAGCTTGTTATCTCGACAAATGATAAAAGGTGGGAGCCTCCGATCCATGGTTGCTACAAGCTCAACACGRATGGAACCTTCAGGAGAGATGGCCAATCCGCAGGAGGAGGGGTCTTAAGGAGAGGTGATGGCTCTTGGGTCATAGGCTTCTCAGTCAAACTCAAGGCTCGTGGAGCAGCCGAAGCCGAGCTTTTGGCGGTTAAGCATGGCTTATTGTTGATGAGGCAAATTGGAATTTCTAATGTGGATCTCGAAGTTGATGCCCAAGAAATTCTTCTACTAATGAATGCAAATGAGGRGCTCACTAATCATGAATTTAGCCCCATTATCCATGAGGTTTGTGCTATGCTAACAGTGAACCCACACATTGACATGATGCATTATCCCAAGCTCTATGAATTGTGTTGCTCATCGTCTGGCAGCTTATGGGTTAACTATGAAGGATGAATATCGTATCCACCATGAAGTTCCTACCGTGGTTGAAGAGGCGGTAATCAAGGACATCAGCAATATCACTATTTGAGTTGATTAATTGCATTTCTAGTGCCACTGTAGTTCACTCCTTTAATGTTCCTAATTTAGCTCTCTGGGAGCTTTCATGTATTGCTTTCTTTCAGTTTGTTCTCTTTATGCGTATGTCCCGTATCATTTTACTCTCTCTTCCTCATTTGGGGGGTCTTCCCTCAAATGAGTGATTTATTTTAATGCTATCATTCAGTTATGTTTAAAAAAAAGTTAAAGTTTTTTTCTCGATTTTAGGAGATCTTGATATCGATTCACAACCCCGCCTTTGTGGCTCTCTTAGCACAAAATAAAAAATTTGGGTTGTCTTCAAGGATCATATCTTCTTGGACCTTGAATTCAAATCAAAAAAACTACAGAGTATTTTTTTTCGTATCATTTATAAATCTAGTTTATCATTTCACATAATAAGTTTTTTTATAAGTTGTTTCAAGTTTTACAAAAAAAAATCCCAAATTAATGAATAATTTTGATTTTCAATCTTGTTAGATTGTTGTGAGAAGATTTGCGCATTATTTTTTGTGTCTAGATAGCCACAAGAGCGGGGAATGAGAATTGATCTCGAGATCTTTTGGGAATAAGTAGAGAAGCTTTAACCTTAACCAACTGAGTTATTCCCGATTCTAACCAACTAGGAAGAATTGTTTGGTTATTAACATGTTGAACTTTCACCAACTAAGATAATTGGYATTCRCAAGTAGTTATGTTTACAAATCCCAATGGTTGGATAGCTTGATTGCCCTGTCAGAAATAGAACTAATTAATCACTCAATTAAATCAGGCCTAAAAAATTGAATAACATGATTTGCGATCAATAAGAAATTTTATAAATTGCTAATCAGTGTACAAATCAACACAAATTTAATTAAACTACTCGTAGTTAAATTGTCATATATTCTCATTTACCCTAGATAGGGAACTATTCACTCATATTGCAACTAGACATGCATAACAATACCAATTGGGAAAATATAATAGGAAAAAGCTAATTATTAGCGTCCCGRCCGCTACGTTCAATAAAATAACTAAAAAATGRAAATATATGTGAAATGAATCTAAAAATTAATTACATTATTTGACGCATGAATTCGGCATGCATTCCAAGATAAATATTAGGCAAATTTGTCAACAACTACCCACTTTTTTGTCACTTTTAAAAACAACTACCCAAATGGTTTTTTATTTGAAGCAACTATCCATTTTTTTATGTTTTGTTTGCGAATCACTACCCACTTTCAGATTATCAAACTTGTAGAAGACATAACTACTTGAAAACAACTCCAAATCAYGTGATTCTTGAACTTATTACATGTATTTTTTCGAGATGTACAACTTTTATGAAGGAACTATGTCCAAAATGTGAATGGATAGCTGAGAAAAGGCTAAAACTAAGTGTGACGAGGTTTGGGTGGTTGAGTTGTTTTGGTGGGTGTTGGGTGGTTTTGGAGGTGAAAAACAACAAAGTGGGGTGGTTTTGCAATTGGGATGTTGCGTTGGGATGGTTTGTGGTGGTTAATACAGTGTTGAGTAGCCAAAATCTAAAAGTGGGTAGTGATTCACAAAAGAAATTGAAAATATGTGTAGTTGTTTTCAAAAGTGGAAAAAAAGTGGGTAGTTGTTGACAATTTTTCCTAAATATTATTGTAGGAAATATATTTAGTGTTTATCTAACACTCTGACATATAGTGCCCATTAGCAAGCTCAAGCATAATACAAAACGAAAATTGAATTAAAGGAAATTAAAGAGAAGAGAACAACACCAAATTTACGAGAATCAAAATTGCAAAATAGAACTTCAATTGAATTGATGAATTGAAGTGGTGCCAAAATACAAAACTAGTGTTTATGAGAGAATACATGCTTAAGAAATCAAAAATAGAAATCAAGGATAATGAAAGTCTAAGTTACTTGGGATTATCGTAAATAAAGCTTAGAAAAAGGTAAAAGTCATCGTAAAAGTAAATACTTAAATGGCTCTTTAATAAAATAATTAATCTACTTAAAATCGCAAAAAATCWGGTCTTGCCCAATTGTGCAAAGGGTTGCTCGATCAGATGGACCTAAAACTTTGTGAATTTTGTGAAAATTTCTATAGATCATCTTCCAGAGCTAAGGCTTTATCTTGAGTTCTAAACATCCTTTATAAGCTTATGACCTGTCGTTTCCAAGATATTTTTAGTCTCGTTTATAACACAATTATTAGAATCGCATCGATTTAATGTGTAGAATGTGACATATGATCAAGAGTGAACATACACGTATCAATGTCAATAGTTTGAAATAATCATATTTACAAAAGACGTCATTATCGTTTAATTCCTTAAACCAAATCTTAAGTATCACATGACCAATTTTTATATTTTATTTTTTTTAGAAAAAATAACAATTACTCATTCATACATCACTTGTTTGTTGAAGCAAATTTATTGTAGATTTGACAACTCAGCTCAATGGATTCTAAAATGTAATCAAATTTAATAAATTGATTATGCAAAGTGAAAAGTATTAACAGTATCTTGGATCAGAGAAGTATTTAAATTGAATTATCAAGTGGTTGCTAAAAAGTCTTCATATTAAATCTGAAAAGTAATATTAATGGTTTTTAAAAAGTATTTTTTATTGGATTCTAAAATGTATTTATCATAAAATCACAAGAACAAAGTTTCACACATAAAACGACAAATACTGAAAATTCTTTACATGGTTGCAAATTGTTATTCGTTACACAAACATAACTAATAGCTAACACATCAGACTAGACATAACAAGGCAGGTAGGTAGCTACAACCCAATCTCAAAGTAAAAACTAGGATTGTTAATAAGTCAAGCTTGTACATGACCTACACGAGCTCGGCTCGAGAATAAAATGATGCGATAAATGAGCCATGCTTAGATTAGCTCAAAAGGCTCATGAACAACTCGAATTATATATTTAAAATAAACATTATGTTAATTTTGTACAATTAATTTAATTAATAAATGAAAAGGCATAAATTTAAAAAATTATAAATAATAGTACAACAAGTTCGGAAGCAACAACCCATTCACGCAATCACTGACTCACTTAGAGTTGGTCTACTATGGACCCAGGCCATGACTAGGGTTGTCAATTCAATTCAACAGTTCAGTTATGGTTGGACCCAAACAGTTCAGTTCTATTAAGTTCAGTTCAATTTAGTTTGATGTACAATTCAATTTAGTTCAGTTTAGTTTAGTTCAATTTTGGTTGGTAATAGTTCAATTCAATTCAGTTCACTTCAACTGAAGTTTAGTTTAGTTCAATATTGCTAGATAACAATTCAGATCAGTTCAATTTAGTTGAACCAAAATTCAATTCAGTTTAGTTTAGTTTTGATTGATACCGACTCAGTTCAATTCAGTTGAACCAGAATTCAGTTCATTTCAGTTTGATTTTGGCTGATATCAGTTCATTTCAATTCAGYTGAACCGGAATTCAATTCAATTTAATTCAATTTTGGTTGATAGCGCTTTAGTTTAATTCGGTTAAATCGGAGTTCARTCTTGTTTAGTTAAGTAGATATTGATTGAGTTCAATTTTGTTCTAGTTTGGGCCAAAATGGCATCATGTATGTTGGCTCACGATGTTGCCGATCATGAATTTATCCACGATGAGGACGATAGAAGGTAGCTAGAACCTCACATCAAGTTTGTTGTGATTCGATATTAATGTGTCTAGCACGGATACGAATGAATCTGGTTTGGATTGATAAGTTCCAGACTTCCACACGATTAATACACCACTCGCATTTATACCTAGAATATAAAAACATGCCCCTAAATGCCTATTTATCACACATTCACACTGTCCTTTAATTTTAGATGCTTTTCATTTGTTGACATGTTGCATAATAATTATAGGTGTTTTGATTTTGCTCATTTCATCAACGAAAAGCCATGCAAATGGAATGATGACATACAATGAAGTGTCATTCAAGAAAACATATCATTTGCTATTTTATGCTGGTGTTATATTATTACTAATAAGTAATTAAAATGTAACTGCCCAAAATCACTTCCAAATTTCAATCATCTTCCAAAGCAATTGCCCAATATCAATGCATTTGCAAAATCCCATAAATCTCAAAAGAAAAGAAMTTGAAATGGGAAAAGAACGATAATCCAAAATTAGTGGGGAGCAACAGGCAGTTATCCCTCAAATCAAAACAATAAGCTTCAGAGACAATTAATAGATAAAAAACAACCTTAACATACACATTCCACTACTAAATCCAATAATAAAACAATTGGTAACATCCTTAATCATAAAATCATAATACTTCCAAAATGAAGAATCTTCCATTCCCATAATTATGAGAATATGGCTAAATGGTATTTACGTTCATGCCCTTTCATTCTTTGTGTTTTTCTCTTATGCCATTACAACATTCCATTTCCTCATGATGTTTTCTATCTCACCATCACCAATTCCTCTGTTATTACATTTCCACCGACTCCACCCACTTCCTCCACCAAACTCTATTCTTTCATTAATGTCTCCTTGCTTGTTAGATCTCTTTGTTGCTCGTATATCTACAACCCAACGTGCATGAGAATTTTCCCCTTGCTTGATGTTGAGACCCATGGATTCCAACCGGTGTTTTCTTTCGCGACGGTTGTGTCCTGACATTTGCGACGGTGTCACTGGTTTTGGTTTCCAGTGATGTTTGTTGATTTCCTTTGCTTGGTGTTGCCGAGTGAAGGCATTGGTTGATCTCATTTGGTTGAAGTTGGTACCCCATGGATCCCCAACGGTGTTTTCTCTTGCGATGGTTGTCTGGAATTTGCGGTCGGAGTGTCGATGGTTGCAGTGGTATCTACTGCACTGTGTAAGTGTTCTAACCCACTTAATGTCTTGATCATCTTTAATGTTACGTTTGGAAACATCATTTTCAACTTCAAGTAATTTGGGTGCCTTGCAATGTACGAATGAAATCGACATCATTTCTGGGCAACCATTAATTATCAAGGTCTACARGCTTCGCAATTCAAGAACTTGATAATTATGGTTTCCAGATAAGAAAGCCTCCAATTTGTGGCACCCCTCTAGGATCAATGTTTCAAGGGATGGTAAAAAGCTTTATTRTTGGCCAATTTTGCGAGCCCCTTTATTTTCTGTTTCATCAATGGTTATGTACTCCCTTATTTCTGAACATTCAAATATAGTTAATTCCGTAAGTTGTTGAAGTTCAATAGCTATGGAAAGAGAAGCTAGACCTTTGAGCTTGGGACATTTCCATATGCAGATTTTCTTCATATTCTTGAAGCAAGATATGTGATCAAGTTTCTTACACTTGAATTCCCACAATGTCACTATTTGGTTATGCTCATTCATATCCAATTCCTCCAATGATGAAAATTTGATCTATAATGATGTTMACTTATTATTCTTAGAAAGTCTTGAATGTTTCATCGTATTAGTAATATAATTATTACCTATTTACTTGTGGCAGCCTGTGTGTGCAGCAGGTTTGGTGATTTTTGGGTCCAGGGTAGATGGTTGTTGCGTGGGTGCAATTGCGGGTTGGGTTGGTGTTGTGAGGGAGAGGTTGCGGGTTGGGTTGGTGTTGTGTGGCTGTGGGTTTGGTGGGTGTTGGGTGCAAGCTGGGTTGGTATTGCGTGGGTGTTGGTCCGTTGTGTCAAGTCGTGGTATGCATGTGTTGGTGGGTGGTCCTCGGTGTTAGGTGGTGGTTTGTGTTGGTGGGTGTTGATGGGTGGTCTATGTTAGTGGGTGTTGATGGGTGGTCTGTGTTGGTGCCTTGGTGGTGGTCTCTCTTCATTAAATAAAAATTATTAATATCATTAATCACTTAGACACTTACCCTTTTACCCAATTTATTACCCCACTCAACTTCCTCCTAGGAGTCCGCGCAAGCTCCATCTATAGCGAGCTTTGCGAAACGAAGGAAGTACTTACATCTTTTTCCACTTTTGAAAATTTCAAATCACTTATTCCCTCCGTACCACGAGGATCCTGCCAGTTACTGTTCATATGTTTCCCAATGCATGTTTTRTATCGTTTATATCTTTAGTTACAGATTTCTATAAATTGGAACGACGAAATATTATTTATCTACTCATTCACACGAATCAAACAAGACCCCACATGATAATATTTATTCTTATTCATTAATAGTTATTTACAAGATTATTTTCACTTATGAACATTTACTCAATTGGTATGATCTTCATAGGAGAGAGTATATACATGGATGCAACTAATAAAAAATAGAGAAAGTGTATATATATGTATATAAGTGTGTGTGTGTGTGTGTGCGTGCGCGCGTGTGCGTGTGCGTGTGTGTGAGTGCGTGTGCGTGTGCGTGTGTGTGCGCGCGCGCGTGCGTGCGTGCGTGCGTGTGTGTAGATATTGTGTCACATTTGCATAAAGGTGGGAAAAAGATATCCGATGTACTTCTTCCATTTTAGAATAGTTGTTATATTCTCAAAAACACGGAGTCTTAGACAAATTTTTAGGGGAGAAAGAGATAGAGAGAAAGGAAAAAAGTGACCCATGTGAGGGGAGAGAGATAGAGATAATGCTTTGCCCAAAAAGGAGGTGTAGCAAGTAATGTGAAACTTTCTTAAATATAATGTGTAACGAGTAATTCAAAACGGAYGAAGTGTATTACATTTTGGAAGGATCTATTTTTTTCTTTCAAATATCTAACTTTCAATTTTATATTGGTCTAAGATAGTCGCGATCTTGATTAGAGTATTGCCCTTATTGGTTGTAGGTTGAAAAAATAAAAAACCAAGACATTTCTCAATTTTATTCAATAAAATAACCACMTATTAAATACATTAACTAATTACAATAATAAATTTAAAATATTACAATGTGGAACATAGCGCGCATGTGCGTGCCGTATGCCACTAGTGTTTTAAAAAATCCTTATATAGTTATAGTTTTTGAACTCTAATAGAGTTTTCATGTATTTTTAACTTGATTTTTGATGCTCGAAAAGCTCAACGCTCTACTCAGCTCGTTAACARCCCTAGGTCAAGTTGGATCATAACTTTTGAGGCATAAATTGTTACATATATAGACAGAGGATATAAATCTTGTAACATATATTTGTGTAACTAATATCTTTAGATGTTTTTGGAAGTTGTTAGATACGATTTGAACAAGGTTGTAATCCTAAGAGGAGTATACATATCTAGAGGAGTTTACCCTAAATCTAACATATACAAACCCTTATCTCACAGATATCGTACTATTTTTTATTATTTAATTACTATTTATTTATAAGATATATTTCCTTTAAAAAATAGAAGAAAACAAAGATATCCATGAACTAAACTTCTAGTTGAAAGATATCACACATCCTTAATTATTATTTTTAAAAAATCAATAAGAGATAAAATAACAAAGGTTACGTTTAAAAGGGAAAAAGAAAAAGCCCTATTTGTAAAGTATTCCATAGAATTTGTTAGGATGAGAAAATTATAGTAAAAAAATAAATAATTATGGTCATATTACTTAAGATAAGTAAGATAAAATCCTTCATATGTATCAGATAAGATAAAAAGGATTTTTTTTWAAAAAAGTTTAAGTTAACCAAAATTCTAACTCTAACTATAAATATAAAAACAAAACTCTTTCTTTAATTCATGTGCGAACAATACTCTTTCATTTTTTCATAGACAAACAATAGTATTCATATAATTTTTCTTTGATTTATTCATATAACATTCTTGTATAATGAATACAAACATCATGTTTAGGGTTTTATTCATCTTCATAATCTTAAATTTAGCTAATTTAACATTAGCTAAGAGTCATCATCGAACCCCGCCAAAAAGCAATACTAATTATTTTAAAGTGGTAACATTTGGTGCCACACCAAACTCAAAGAAGGATACTTCTGCAGCTTTATTAGAAGCATGGCGGTCGGCCTGTGGCTCATCAGGACGATCCACCATCGTTATTCCACAAGGATGGTTTTTGATTCACTCTGCCCTTAATTTTTTCGGCAAAGGTTGTAAGAGTGATCAAATCAATTTTATAATCAATGGCACAATTGTGGCTCCCAGTAATTTCTAGGTGTTCGGTAAATTAAAATTGTGAATTTTGTTTGATAATGTAAATGGGTTAACTATCAATAGTGGAGTATTTGATGGCCAAGTAAGAGGGTAGTGGAGTTGTAAGCGGTCTGGTCAAGGTTATTGCTTCTATGATGTTGAGGTATGCTTTAAATCCTTTAGCTTTTGCATGCTTGTGCTATTATTGTTATGAAACTATTTTATTAACTAGAAAACATTTACAATAATATAAACTACTTTGACCAATATTTTTTATTGAAAATTTCGTTAATAATATTGGTGGTATAATACGGAGTACTATTTTTTATAATTAAATTTAAATAATTATTAGTATTGACTAGGTATAAATTACATACCTAATTGACTAGCAAACAAGTGTAATAACAGAAGTCTCAACTCAATTACAAAATTTGCAACTCTAACAATYACAATTATGAAAACTTAACGGAATTAGGGATAGAACTCTACAAAACCCAATTTTAATAGTAATTAATTAACTATAAAAGCAGAATTATCAACTCAATTACAATTATTTGCAACGTAAAATTAATAACAATCAGAATCATGAAAACTCGTCTAAGGTAAAACCTAAAAACACGTAATTTCAACCTCAAAAAAAGCAAAGTATTTGATAGCTTTTAACCTTAATTGATGATAAGCTTACCTCTTGATTGAATTCCTCACATGAAGTTTGAAAGAAGGTCTTGGTTTCGTTGTTTTTAAGCGTGCTATTTTTGATTGAAAATTTYAGTAATAATATAGGTGTAGAATAAGAGTATGTACTACTCGCAACTTTTGATAATTAAATATAAATAATTATTAGTATTGGCTAGGTATATATTACAATTCTATTGCTACTGACATACAAATATCTCATATAATAATTGAATTTTTCTTTTTGCCTTAAACTCATATCGTGATTTTTGAAATTGCAGAGTTTAACCTTTAGAAATTCAAGAAATGTTGGAATATTCGGGGTTATGTCAGTCGATATTCAATTGTTCCACGTTGTTATCGACGAATGTTCCAGCGTCAGAGTGGAAGGAATCCAAATAACCACTTCGGGTGAATGCCCCAATATTGACGACATTCATGTAGAAGGTTCGATTGATGTTTCAATTTATAATTCAAACATTGGCACTGGTGATGATTGCATATCGATTGGAGCGGGAACTACTAACCTATAGATGGAAGAAATTACATGTGGCCTAGGACATGGTATTAGGTATGTCTATAAGCCGACCATTTTTAATTCAAATACATAATATTTAGTAAAATCCTTTTGATTATGTTGCTAATTTCTACTTTTTGTTAATTTTCTAGTAAGAAATAGAAAATTTTCAAACAATTAGAAAAGAGAGGGAATGAACGATAATGAGGACTCGTGAATAGAAATATTTCAAACCCCCTTTGAAGGGCTAATGATGTGGCATGTGAAATCKACATGCTATGTGTCCTTRTTTGGTTAGACAAGTTAGTCCAAGGYGGCAAAGGTCCCATATSCCACATGTCAACCTCCTACTGCGACACGTGTCGATYTGAAAGTCAAACGACTTATTGAACATGYAAGCCTGATTGAAGTAGACCGAGAAATAGATATTTAACGCTTAAGTAAGCAAAACAGATATAGCAACGATGTAGATGGTGACAAGTGTCACACACCTAGGCTCCCATGGTTAGGCAAATGCCTATAAATATCCCATGAGAGACCATTTATTACACATATGCATTCTCTCACTAAATTCCCCTCCACTTTCTCTCTCTCTAGAGTATTTTTTGCTTAATTGTTTATTTATCCTAAATACATACTTATTTAAGCATCGGAGAAGAGATAATCTAGAAAGGATTATCCTCCTTTGTGCAGGTGCTAAGGAGCCAGGACGAGGACAAAGTGCTAAGGACTTGTGCATCTAGGAAGTGCTACGCCCTTACCGAACGTTCAATCTAGGTCAGCTCTCCCGAGGTAGCATTGAAGGAGACCTCCAACCACTCTCCCCTACAGCTCAGAGAAATGCTTGTGGCATAACACATTTGCACTTGCTACAACAAACACCATAAGAATTCAGATTTAAAGCATTAAAGCAAACATTGAAAAGTATTATAATTATTAGAGATAAAAAGCCAAAATACATCAAACGGATTAGGGAAGATCATCCATTCATAATAATGTAAAAAATTTAAAAGTAAAACCCTAAAATATTCCTTCAAACAATTTGACCAAAACTAACACAAACAATCACAAAATCCTGGTTTATTGTAAGATTCATAAATTGAGTAGCGTAGGGAATTAGGGCACAAATTATATAACAATGTATATCAAAACCTGCAAAAGAACAAACAAATCTTTGTGCAAACATAGCATAGAAACCCTAGTATTAACAGTCGAATAGTAAGAGCCCACAAAGTATTGGTTTCTTTCAAGATTCATAAAATAAGACCCAATTGAATTAGCATACAAAATTTGACACAAGGTAGATAGATTTATCGTATAGATAGTATAAAAAATTTAGATTAAAAACCTAATGAAAACTATATCGAACTGGTCGTACATTGAAGAGATTTCACACCCAAATTCTATTTTTCTTGTAATATCAATGAAACATGAAAGCATGAGAATAAAACCCTTAAATGTCCCTCTAATCCATTATAGCTATGACACCCACAAGAAATCTAGAAATGAAACCCAGAAAATTCGCATTAACCTAAAGAAACACTAGAATTCTACCCCTTAATTTAGCCCTAAAACCTAGTATAGATACCCACATTTGTCCCTTGCAAAAGACGACCAATGATAAAAGCCTCATACAACACACAAGCTAAATTTAAAGAGCTAGGCCCTGACAGCCATAAAAGGACAATTTTTACACAACAACTGGCACTTTTTATACACAAAAACCTTAAAAATAAGTTTTAATTTCAAAACAATTATTATTATTATAGAATTTTTTGGATTTTTGTTGGGATTTTTCTATGCATTTTCAGGCATTTTGGGAAATTTTCGCATTTTTCTTAATTTTAAAACAATTTAAATCATCCAAAACAATTGAGAAATTCACAAAAATTTAACAACAACATTTAAAAATTAATCTATAATTTTCTATAATTTTTCATTTCATCGAAACTAGTTAGAAATTCCCGAAGCAAAAAAGCAAAAACCGAGTAAAACAAGCGATTTCGGAAAGATCATTCATCGAATTTGGACGGGACGTCCTTACTTGCTCTCGAAGCTATCCACTTCATAGGAATCAATAGCACGACATATACAAAAAACAAAATGATTTTCTCGACATAACAATGCAAAAAAGGCAACAAAATAAGGCACATGTTTTGGGCGCGATTACGACCAACATTCACATCCATGTGAATGTGGGATATAAATAAGAGACCCCAGTTTTTGTTTCATAAAATTTGGAAGTTACGGTGAAGCTCTGACGCATTTTACATTCTCGTCTCTCTCTCTCTCTCTCTCCTCTCTCTCTCTCTCTATCTCTCTTAATATATTATATATATATATATATATTATATATATAGTATAATATACAGACTTCAAAGAAACATAAATTGTTTTACTAGTTTTCAAACACATTTAATTCCAATTCAATCCAAGTTCGTTAAAGGGTTCTAAGGTTCTGAAGCACGATCTTGGTTCAAAGCATCATGTTGCAAGGTAAGTTTGAGGCCAAAATTTCAAGATCTAAACACCCTTTTTGCATTGCATGCTTGTTAGAATTTGAATTTCTATGTAAACTTTGGATGTAATATTGAATAAACAATTATAATTTAAAATCAATCATAGGCTTGCATGCTTGCAATTCTTGTACGAATACTTGCAAAACACCATTAATATGCCTTAAACAAAACTGGCAAAATTTCATGTTTTCATGCTTAATTAGACAAACAAAGGACAATCGACATTAGGTACCTGGAACATGGAATAATTAATCCTTATATTCATATATTTCTGTTAAACGATCCGCCTAGTAATTGCATGCTTAGGATTCACATAGAAATATGTTTGTTGTTGTCTTTTTGACAATGAAGTCGCGAAAGACCATGTAGAGACCACTAGATGTGTGGGAGGAGGGGTTGTGCACTACTTTTCCCTTACCCTCGTCCCTGAATCCATGACCTCGGTGCACGAACAAACTATGGAATCATTTGCCTTGCATTATGACTAGGCAAGGCATAATAATGGGTTCCGCATGACACAGGTGCTATAGTTGAAGATGTAGACGACATGATATGTGGTTTTACCGAGTTTAACATCGAGACATCCATACTTGAAGATAGATTTTTCAAAGGATCATGCCAAGTAKATGTGCGTTAGATCACTTGGGAAATATATGGCCTAGCCGAGTGATCGAGCTTACAATATATCTTTCGTAATTCATGCTTTTTAGGATAGATATGATTTATATTTAATTATTTACAACTTTTAATTATTTTTAGGATAATTATTTTATCTATCCTAGGTTATTAGATTTATCTTGTTTAAGTACCATTTAAATAGCTTAAACCTTAGGGATCGATCATTCAGTTTCAGAAATAAAATTCAGTTTATTTGTTTTGTTAAACACTCGTTTACTTTGAGTTGCTGGTGTTATTTCTTGTAAGTTCAAGCCCTTATTTATTTTGGTGATTTGTAGGTGGATTTTTCTTGTAAACAAGTCGACAAATACAATTTAATCATCGTTCTTTTATTCTTTTAGTTATTATTCAACGTTTGGCAATCAAAATAATTAATTCCATCTCGTTGCACGCATCACCGTAGCTCTCGAAAAGAGCACGGTGGCGACATCCTCTACTCGAATTTTCGAGTATAATTCACTCCACTCCAAGCAAAACAAAATCACTGAGATTGTACACACGAGGTACCCTGGGGCATCAATCCCCCTCGGACCCGGTAGGGTTAAAAATCCACCCCATGATGCCCGTATAGTTTTTGGCGACTTYACTGAGGTTATTCACTAAAGATTTAATCTTTAGTGATGTTTGGATGATACTTGAATCGTCACGCGATTTCAAATTCTTAAAGACAGCATGTGTCTAGGCATCTTACATTATGATGCTTATTTGTGAGTACTTGTTATTAGCCGCACGTCTTGTATAAGTGTGTCTACACTTGAGACAAGGTCGGGGAGGGCTCGCTAAAGATTAGCATTGGTGCACTACCTATGTAACCAACTCTTAAGCTTGACGCCCATTTCCAYCATGATGCGYGACCTAGTGCCCTATAAAGTCATAATGGTTTAGACCTCCTTGGATCATCACGATAGGCCGRATGTGTAAAGGATCGTYWAGCCTAATCATGGCACCCTCTTGGACACCTTGGACAACTAATCATGTTCGATAACGTAGCAACTGACTCTAGGTAGCTGGACTCTTTCTTTTCCTTTTGAATATAGCAATCATCCTAGTGTGACAATGTGGCTTTGTGGTTATAGGTAACTAAGGACTTTAGCTTCGYATACAATAAACAACAAATGAATCATGTAAACAAGTCATGTAATAATCCCATATAACAAGTAATCATTCCTCAGGCGTCGTAATGTCAAAATGGTTGTCAACATTAGAATCATTAGGCTTTACGTTGTCTTGCACCGCATTATCGTAAACGAACGCCAAAACTTGTATTTTGCCTTTTCACACACACACACACACACACACACACACACACACACACACACACACACACACACACATGTGATAAAAACTATTCGGAAAATAAAAAAAATGAAAAGAATGAAAATAAGAAGGGCGGAAATGATTTTGGTGTACAGCATTTTCATTTTTGACGTCAAGTCAAGGGCAAGGATTGATCATGTACTAGACCATGCATCGAGGTCTATCAAGGAGTAGGTCATGCATGTTGTTTTCTAAATAGATCGAGTCTAATACCTCACACACAAAAAATCATCTACACACCACTCCGAAGGTTGACAAGGCTAGCTCGTGAAGAAACCTTATCTCTTTCCATTGCCCAAACAAGAAGTTTTCAGCACCTCAAGCCCAGGTCCGCCAATCCCTTAACACCATAAAATGGACTGAAAGCAACGAGCCACTCCGACATTCTAAAATGCAAGCCCACGCATTCAGCCTTGCAAACCAAAACTTGCTTCACTCGAGAAAGAAACATCACAGCGGCCCACAGCGAAACAAGTCAACACGGTTCTCATCATAGCTAACATACTCGGGATCCTACTCACTAGAAGCAACCAAATGAAGAGGCTAGCACAAAGACCATGTTGGCCCGATCACCAATCAAAACTAATTTGGACTATCAAACCATCGAAAGGAATATGAGTACGTACCTGGTGATGAGCTACAAACAAGCATTCAAGCCACCGTGCCAAGGCTTAAAACTCTAGTGCTTAAACGCAAACCCACCAATTTGGAAAAGATCACCAACTGGGACAAATAAGTAGGGTTGTCTAGTATATACTGAGTTTTACGGTTTCTAAATTGTATCCATTTTTTTAATAGTCTCATTTGTATCCCTAAATTTCCAAGTTTTATTATAGTAACCTTTATTAAATCTCTTTTAAGCCTTGGTTAACCTTACTTTTTTTTTATATTTATGAAAAATGATAATCAAACCTAAACTATTTATGACTTCTTCGAATTCCTCTAAATAGATCAAAACGAGTCACTCTGTTCCATTGATCCAAAACTTCCACATCCTACTTTTTCTTTTCATTTTCAGTGTTGTTCTGAAGTCCACTTCATTTTTTTCTCTTGATGTTTTCTGAAGCAATTTGCGGAACTTCTTAAAGTTAAATCGTTAGCAGTATCCATCAAAACATTACAAGCTCCTACTTTCTAGAATTTTTTGCCATTTCATTGTTTTCGGTTTATTTAGGTAGACATTTCGGAGCTTTTGCTGTTTGAAACTCTGCGCAACATATCGTTCAAATGGTCAATCTTCTACATAAACAAAATTTGGGGGGGATTGTTTGGAGTGATCCAAAATTTTGAAAAGCGATTTTAGTTATTCAAGAGCTTTCCAATGTACTCTTTAAGATATTCAGACAAATCACGAAAGACTTATTCCAGCTTCAGTGAGCACCTCATGCAGGATCGCGATCTTGTGTACATAACCTAGATTCCAAAGATCATATCTTTTATATCCACAACTTTTGACGTGATTCTAATGGATATGATATTCTTCAGTTTCTTTCCAACAGTAGGTTGTCAAGACTAATTTCGGACAAAAGACGAAGAAGTTAGCATTTCCAATCATCGACTGCGCACAGAATGTCGCCCCTGCCGGTTTGCGTCCTTACTCTTCAAGTCGCCCACTTGCCTGCTATCCCACTGGTTGATTGGTTTCTACTGTTTAAGTCCTTTAAAGCTGCTATCTTTAGCCTAAGGGGGAGCATTGCACATAAATAGTGGAAAGCTCCCATCATTTACTAAGCTTTTCTTTATTTCACACTTTGTTGTTTCTTAGATATAAGCATTAGCTCTCAAATATTAATCAAAATTCCCTTTCTCATGTCTTCGTGTTTCATTCGTGTTCTTCTGTTCTTCATTGTGTTCTTCGTGTCTTCGCGTTCTTCGCTAATTCACTAATCACCACTAATCTCTAACTAATTATTTTTCGTTTTTAAATTTATTCTCTAAACCTTTATTTGTTAAACGTTTGATGGTGTTAAACCCCGCTCTTTATATTTTGATTTAATATTTTATTCTCTAACTCTTATTTTTCGTTAAACGTTGATCGGTGTTTTAAACCCTCGCGTTACATTACTTTCTTATGTATAATGTTTTATTTCTAACTTCTACTTTCCTAACGTGAGTGGTTGTTTTAACCCCCGTATTCCATTTTTCTCTAACCCTCTATGTTATTGTTATTAGTTTGTTAACATAAATTGTGAGTAATCCAACTTCTTAGGGTTTGGGATCTTTGGATGGTCGATGTTGATCTTTATATGTGAACTCAACTTTGTGTATGATTATGACTATCCGCCTTTATTTGTACTTATGATTCCTCAAAATTATGGCCATATTCGTTGAGCTTTTGTTAACACCTGAGAGGTAAAACACCGTGTGACAGACGTACGATATATAGGTGGAGCGAATCTAGTAAATTGCGAGAGCCTGCTAGAGGGATATAGTTCTAAGGGAGACCTGATTCGAGAGAACTTGTAACCCTAGATAGTATAATCATGAAACTTGTTGGTTGATATTATTTGATTCCATTTGACTTCCAAAGTGAACCATTACCCTAGGTTTAGTCCATTAATTAATTCTCCATTAAATTGTCCAAGTAATTGTTAATCTTAGTCATAATCAATCAAGGCCCTTTTTCATAATCTTGACACAKTTAATTAGTAGCTATTTAATTACCATCTCTCTGTGGATACGATSCTTGCTTTCACTTGCTACATAGTTTGTGTTGCTAGGTATTTTTGATAGGTGTGCGATAGTCTCGTYGTAGATCAGCATAGTAATTATCAATTGCACCCCYTAACCAAACATGTCATCAAAATTCTAAACACAAACGTTAACCAAGCATCTGAATTACATAGTAAATTATGAGTTTCACACAAACCCTATATTCAACTACTCACACATGCTTATAAACATGATAAAAAGAATAATATACATGATAATCATAAGGATCTACAAATTTAGAGCATATGACTAATATTACTTAAAACCCTAAAAYATTAACATGAGCAAAACTTATCTAAACCGAAAATAAATAAGTACAAAAGAAAGAGAATGATTATTTAACGCTTGATTATGAAGTATGAGCCAAGAATTACAAGTAGAAAGCAAGTTACAAGAGAAATCAAGTCAAGTTGTAGAAGATGATGAATAATAGTAACTTAGAGTGTGAAAGCAAAATATTACAAAGAATACTAAAAGTGAGTAGCTATTGGTTATAGATTAAAGTTGGAGCAAGCAAAGAAAGGAAAAGAAAATCTAGATGACATGAATAATTGTGCACGTGATTATAGTAGCAGCAAAGAAGAAAACAAGAAGATATATTTATTCATAGAGACCACGAGACGGCACAAGGATTGCCGATGTCAAAAAAAATAATCACACGCAAGAAACAGAGCAGATCGAAGACGCGATTCGTCTATTCGGGAGTTTTAATCTGTTCCTTCCTCAATTTATTTATTTAATTGTTAAATTATAATTATTATGTCGGAATATTGATTTCATTTTATACAATTGGTATTACTTTGATACTAGTCTTGCTTAAATTCATTCTAGTTAGGGAGTAGCTTTTATTATTCTATCAAGTTTTAATTTGTTTGGGTTGATTTATATTATTGCAATTTGTAATCTTTTATATCATATAATTAATCCGCCAATTGATAATCTAAGTATTGAAATATTAGCGAAAGTGAAGTTTAATATAGTCAATGGATATTAAGGCTCAAGTAGTAAATTAGGAATATTATAACTTGGTGGTCTTTACTTGAATCCTGTTCTTAATGAGTTTATGTCAATTTTATGATCACGGAGTAGACTAATATTGATATAATATAGCGTATTCTACCTTGGGAGCAGGGAGATTAAACTGTAGAAATGTTGTGATTATTGCAATAAGTATTGTTTTTTTTCCAACCCCTACAATTAATTTATATTCAAAAATAGAATAATAATTTGGTGAAACCCAAACCTAGAACTACTTCTCCATACGTGTTAATTAATTCTACGTTCTATTTAGTTAATAATAATTTTTCTCAGTGTTCTTAATCGTCAAAATAAATTAAGTTTCTTAAATTAACGTGATTATACCTCCTTGTGAACGATACCTCGCCTCACCCTTTTATTACAGTAATGACCCGTACACTCGTTTAGATTTAGATACGATTAGTTTTGGCGCCTTCCCGGGGAGCAATTAGTCAATATCATATAAAGAGATTTATATATTATTTAGACTATACAATATTTCTGCTCTTAACGAGTCCTTGCTTTGTCCACAGTTTGTTATCTCATAGTTTATTACTTTATATATTTATTATTTAAATTTCATTTGTTTTATTATTGAGTCATCGTTTTTAGCAGTGCATTATCCTCTTTATCTAGCTCTAGATTTTTTAGTCATCGTTTCTTAGTCTACTTCTTACCATTATTGTTTTCGTAAATTTTTTTTCCTTCCTTATTATATTTTTTATTAATTGTTATTTCTTTTGTTATTTAATTAAAATAGTATATTATTTTCCAAAAAAAATTTAGTTTTTTAATTAGTTATGCCACCTACTAATCATTCTTCTAAATATTTTAATCCAGAAAGTGAACGGAAAGCTACGCCTCTATACGGAAAAGAAGAGGTTAAAAAACAACACGCCATTGTTAGATGAATTGAGCTCTTATTTTAGATACCTAAAGAGATGGGAAGAAGAACACAACCCGCTCGTATCTTGCGTACTTACGCAATGCCATCTGGCAACTTCATCGTTTCGTTAAGATCCTTCTGTTAATGCCAATAATTTTGAGCTTTAAGCCGCTCTAGATAAATATGTTCACAAGATCAATTTAGCGGTTTTCCTAGTGTGAAGATCCCTAATGAACATTTAGCTATTTCTTGAAAAGTGATACGATTAAAATAATGAGAAATGATGAAGCTATTAAATTTAAGTATTTCCATTTCCACTAAAAATAAAGCCTAAAAATGGTTTGAATTCTAATGTGCTAATTCTTTTACTACTTTGGAAATGCTTTATCTCAAGCCTTCTTAATAAATATTTTCCACTGGTAAACTGCTAAAAATTACGTAATATATACTAATTTTATTCAATCTAATGGAGAAACATTATATGAGGCATGGAAAGATTTTAAAAGAATACAAAAAAAAAAAAAAAAACGTCAATTTCCTCACATTGGTATACCTGATTGGCATTAATTCAAACCTTTTATAATGCTTACAATCATTCGATTAGATCACTATTGATCTCTGCTGCAGTCTGCTAATGGGGTAAAACAACTGAAGGAAGCTAACTTAATTATTAGAAGAAACTGGCTTTTAATTAATTATGTTGTTCTAGTGAAAGGTCATACTAAAAAGAATCACGAAGTATGATTTGGATTGGTATAACTGTTAAATCAAAGTGATAACTTAGTTAAAATTTTCGTAAAATGAATAATGTTAGCCAGTTTCTAAATTTATATGGCCATAATTGTGGGGGTGCACATTTAAATGATAAATCACTAATATTGAACCATGCTCAATTTGTTTCTAACTATAATCGTTCACAAAAAATGAACCCATACTCTAATACTATATCCTGGATGGAGAAATCACCCTAACTTTCATGAGAGATCAATGGAATCAAAATAGTAATACTATTTTAGACTACAAAGTCCACCTCGTTTCCCCAAAAAAGGGACCATCACAACATGAGACTAAACCTACAAATGGAATTGCTATTGAAAAACTTGCTATACCACTTCTGAAAGGATTAAGTAAATTAGAAAATAAAAGTGATCAATTAGCTAATGCAATTAATACTAGATCAAGATGTTTGCCTAGAAATACAAGGTTTAATCCAAATAACAATGCCAAATTTTGTCACTTTAAAAGTGTAAGAACATTAGATGAGTGATTGATCAAACTAACTAATGAAGTTAAATAAGATGTCAACAAGAAATCGAAAAAGACATAAAAAAAAAATGAATCCACCTACTTCCTTCTCCTGTGAAGCCTTATGTACCTCCTTTCCTTTTCCTCAAAGACTTCAGCAGCATAATAATTGATAATCAAATTGAGAAATTTTCTTAAAAGTTTAAACAATTGCAAAATATTCTTTTGCTGATGCTATAATGCAATCCCCTCTTATTCTAAGTTTCTTAAAGAAAATTCGATGTCTAAAAAGAGGAAATAGAATTATGAAGACATTGCTTTGACGTGGGAGTGTAGCGCTTGTCATCAGAAAAAAGCTTCCTCCTAACTAAAAGATCAGAAGTTTTTCTATTCCTTGCACTATTCGTGATGTTAATTTTCTAAAGTTATGTGACTTAGGGTGCAAGCGTAGCACTCTATCCTTGTCTATTTGCAAGAAGTTAGGATTAAATGATTTAAAACCTACTACTGTGTCATTACAACTTGCTGATAGATCTATTAAATATCCTTTAGGAGTGTTGGAAAATGTTTTAATGAAACTTGATAAGTTAGTCGCAATTTAGCGACTACATTTTATTGTCGAGACTAACACGTTGGWTGCAATTTAGCGACTACCTTTTAATTTAGCGACTAATAAGTTAGTTGCAATTTAGCGACTTCTTTTGTTTGGAGACTATTATAGTTGTCGCTATATAGCGACTACCTTTTTGGTAGCGACTAGCATGGCGGTCTCTATTTTGCGACTAACATATCGATTAAGAGACTAATATTGTGGTCGCTATTCTTAGCGACTGAGATATTATAAAATGGAGACTCTTAAAAAACTGTTGAGACTAGGTTTGAAATATACGTGTCACAATATAATATTAAAACTTGCCGATCGATTAATGTAAACGAAAACATGAATTGTTTCTCATAATTCATACAAATGAGCTCACAAAGTTCACTCATTATATAATAATGATAATGAACTAAGTTGGAAGTACTACATCTACCATATGAGCTCTCTAGTTACTCAACTTAGTAGCTTTTCGATTACAATATGAACTCCATCTATCTCGGATACAAAAAAAAGGGATCTTCAACCCATACATTGAACATATACATCCAAAGATTTTCAACAAAAACAACCCACGAGTGTTTTTTTTAAGTTTGTTAGCACAAAAARTTTATACAATTACCTTTGTACGTTCTTAAACCATCAATTATGGGGCACCACCACCATTCGTTAGATTATGAGGTTTGTACTCATGTAAATGAAAAAGCTCGTGACTTAGGGCAAGCCAAAGCAATTAACATTTTTTTTTAAAAAAAAATACATTGCGACTACCCATGCGATCTCTAACCTTAAAAGTCAGCTGCTACCATTCTTAAATTTTTACACGCCAAAAAATTTGAGCTTAGCGACTAACATTTATTCRTAAGTAGCGACTACTTAGCGACTAACTTATTTTTATTCGCAAAATAGAGACTATTGGTCTCCTTCAGTCGCTAAATTGGATTTTAGCGACTACTTTTGAGTCCAGTCGCTAAATTTAGTCGCTAAACTGGTTTTTTTCTAGAAGTCCCAAATGAATCTAGAGAGAAGTAGTGCCCCTTACTTTGGGCACTACTGCCTTGGTAGTGTGCGTTGCCCAGACACTACTGCAAGGCTCCCAAAAACCTGTAGAATAGCGTATGTTACTAAGAAAATAACCTATGCTACTTACAGTTCTCAATAATATCTCAAGCTAAGGGAAACATACGCTACTTCTGCAAGTGGACAAAATATCCATGGGCATAGTAGCGTATGCTACTCTAGTGAAAATTCCCAAATGACTCTCCAAAGCATGCCAAGGGCCAAGGAAACAACCACGCGGGCCTCTAATGACTCTGAAACCCGGACATGACGCCTCTGAACTAGTTTTGAACCTCGACGAGACACATGAATCAATGAGTAATTGGACAACACATCAAACAAAAGATATAAAGGGCGGAAAATACTCTAAAAGCAGTTGTTAGAATGTTAAAAATAGAATACAAGGACACAAACTCAAATCAAAACAAAACCGATTGAAATATAATAAAGTAAACTATAAAAAGACTCTAAAAGCGTGATATAAAATCCCTAAATCATTAATATCCAAACCCACATCACAAATCAAAATTTCAATTTCCCACGGGATTTATCAAATTCTTCATAGAGAGTTAATGACAAAAATTTGTCACCTTCAATAATTAGGTTTGTAATAYCCATAAAACCATATGAACCTGTTTATTTGTATAGGAATCTTGTTCTACATTATTGTGTCAAACACGCTGAGTTGAATATTCACTTCGTACGTGCGAAGGTGGCCTTAGGCCATATTTGTGTACTACATGTTCCTTCTCATCACCAATTTGTAGATATCTTCACTAAAGGCTTTTCTTGTGATTTTTTTTGGATTTTAGATCAATTCATAGCATCCCACCTTCTCCCACTACAATTGTGGGGATATGATAGAGAATATTTAGGTTTTGGATATATATATTTACTTGTTGTAGGCCATAGTTTTAGAGTTACGCAGGGGATGCCCTCGAGGCCTACGAATGTGGGGTACAAGTTATTCAATKCTTGTATAGAGCATATTGTGAGTATGTTTGGCGTTGAGGATTAAGGATTATTGATACTCGAAAGATCGAATAGAGGAAGTCGCAACCACACTCTTTTCGGGAGTTGTGGAACCCATTATTATGTCTTGCCAAGATGCAATGCAAGGTCTGGTCGTGGACCAAARTTATGGATTCGGGGACAAGGGTAAAGGTGAAGTAGTACACACTGTGTAAATTGTGAATTCACTCTTTTTAATATTGAATAACATGGATACTTTCGTATTATTGTCTACAAAGCACAAAAAATCGATTCTAGACGAGTTTGAATTTTATCACTTAACATCCAAGAATTTAGTGATCAATTGAATTTTAGATTGATTGAAGGAACCTAAACCGATCGTCCAAGCAAGGTTATCATACTTTGATGTGATTGATTTACTCGTGGGCTTTTATGAATGACATATTAAGTTTTGATGATGATTTATAAACATATGATGAAATCTACTAATGTGTGTGTTGAGTGTGCTCATGACACAAGTCATATGGAGAAAGAATAAGTTGATTGAAGAAGTATACAACGGTCACAGTATAGTTCGAGTGAAGGGTCGAACGTTTCCCGTTTACAAGGACTTAAGATCGACCACGAAGAGTTGAAGATGTATTCAATAATCAAGGAAGATCGAAAGCGTGATTTACAAAGATATGTTGCTTGGAGTCTTAAAGGCGTGATGATCACCTAGGAGAGGAAGGGAGCATCTGTGACTTGGAGCAGTCATGGAATGTATATATACGGCTTCAAAGTAAGGAATAGAAACTATGTTTTTGGAATTAGAGGAATCTTGTCTTAGAGGAACTTGGTCTCTAAGAGGAACACTTGGTCTACGAGTCAAAGTATTAAGTGTCGACTAGTTGTGCCATAATAATAGGAGTGTTTGAAATGAGTCAGTAAACTGGTTTTAATGATAAGATAAAAGAGTTTAATAAAGAAACCTAATAATAGGTAAGTTGTGAAGAAAGAATTTTTAAATAAAATCTATTTATTGTAATATCTTGAGATAATAAAAAATAATTTTTAAACAAACTAATATTAGGAAAGATATTTTTATTAAAAACTAATTTATCTTTTAAAATTAAAAACCCGTTAATCTTTTATAAAATCACGTAAATTGCTTTTTTCTCTGGACAAATAAAAGATAATTTTGTCTTTTGATAAGTAAAGCGTTGAAAAAATAAGGGGCAAGTGCTTTTATATCTGCTAAACTTGCTGTCAAGCTCCACGTTCTCCTAGCCTCCCTAAACTTGGGGAACTGTGTAAACTGTTCTGGAGGACTTGCTGACTGAAATACAGAAACACATGTTTATTCAGTGTAGTTGCACTTTTGTAGGTGCTTGGGCAGCAAGGCTAGCATGTTTTAAGGCATGTTTAATGCTAGTGGGAAAAATGGGGAAGTCGTACATCACTTGAACACTATAAAAGTGTCTTCCTCATTCATTACAACTTGTCTGACTTGGTGGTCATTCCATAGTGAGTCGCTGTTTATTCCAAAGTGTCATAATTTAGAAGTCACTCTACAATTAAGGTATGATTTAGTATATCAACATTAAGGAGCACGACTTAATATAAATGAGGAGTCTAATGATTATTCTAAGTCCATTTAATGAGTCGCTTCCATAAGTTCCAAAGCTTCCTTACTAATCATTGGAGAAGTTCCTATATTTTCTCTATACTTTTGTTCCATTGAGTCTGTATTCTAAAGAGAGAAGTAACTCTCATAAACGAGGAGGGTCAAGGGTTTAGAGCGGAATTCTTGATGGGTCTTGTTAGTGTCTCATAGACGGGGCTTGAGTGTTGATATCTCAAAGGACTTTGAATTGAGTTTCAGAGAGGAGTTTGTGAGTTTAGGGAAATTCATAAGCGAGGGATTTCTGATGAAATCGTGCAATCAATAGTGGTTTGATATGCGGGGCTTCCAGTTCGCGGATGGAATTGAGAGCGATCGGTTCTAAGTTCTGGACGGAACTTGAGCAGATCTTTGATGTATGAGGTGTTGTATCCTAATATAATAAAGAACGAAGTCCTTGGTGTATCAGGCCACAGTTTTTCCTCTCTTGGCGTTTGTCTTGAGAGTTTCTGTGTTTTGGAAATCTCTTGTTCTTTATGTTTTTATTTGAGTTTCTTTTATTCCGCAAAAAGGCACTCATGTTCTCTCACTACAATTCACCCCCCCTCTTGTAGTGTTCAGTCCATCTAACAGTCTTGTTTAGAGCAAACTAATGGTGATTGAAAACATGTACTTGAAATGGAACATAATATACACAGTACTTACCCTTGATTGATAGTAAAGACAAACTAAACAAGAGTTAGAATTGAAATCTCCCTGCAAAAGACTACTTATTATTCAAAGAAAACAAAAAGGAAAGTTAGTAAAAGCAACATAAAAAATTTAATTGAAAAGTAAAAGCTATTTTCAAGTTACTTGCGTCTTGATTGTTGTATCGAATCGTTGATTAATCCATCTTACACAATTAATAGTGATTAAAATTAAAATAAAACAAGAAATTAATAAGGAGAAAGGGAAGAGATATGATTAATCCATATCGAACAATGTGTGAACGAAACAACCCTTGAGCAATTGCTCTTAAATGCCTAGTTCTAATGTGTTTGATTGATTGATTTTGAAAGTGTTTTTGAGTTTGTTCTTGCAAGAAAATAGAGAAAAATATTAGTAACAATTCGTCAGAATGCCAAAAGTTATCGAAACTGGTCGACTTAGGGACTTATTTATAGGTAAAGGGCATGTGGGGGTCACGATTTTGGGCGGTATATAAATTAAACAATAATCTTTTTTTGTGATTTTAAAAAATGTTTTGATAACATTTTAAAAAAAATTTATGCGAAAAATGCTCAAAAATAAGAAAAAGTCTTTGAAAATTCCAGAAAATCCATAAAATTTTAAAAAACTTTTTTAAAATAAATGAAAAATATATGAAATGAAAAACATGTTTTTGGAACACTTTAAGCTTATGAACCATCATTTTGGTATGAATTGATAATGAGAAGGATTTACTCGAATTGATGATTCTAGCAAGCATATCATATCTTCTTCACCTCACTAGGTACGAATGGAGGATGAGAAGGACAAGGAACTTGATCCTGAGGTAAACCCCAGCTCTAATGTGGTTAAGCCAAAAATTACTTTTGATGATGTGAAGTATGAGGTTGAGTACTGAAGTACGYTTGTSACTTGTTTTGTTATGGTTGCTAATCCTCCTCCTCGTGTAATGAAGGGCTTCATCAAATGAATTTAGGGGAAGATGGGAATTGATTTAGTGGCACCAATTCAAAAGGGTGTATATCTGGTTCAATTTAAGGATGGTGGTGGAAGAGATACTGCCTTGAAGGGACATTACATGTTTGATTCTCATCCAATGATAGTCAAACAATGGACACCTGAGCAGGACGTATTTATAGAGGATATCAAATCAGTTCCAATTATGGTGTTTCTTCCCAAATTGAACATCAAATATTAGGGAGAACAATGCCTTTTCAAGCTGTTAGGGTGTATTGGCTAGCCGATAAACTTGGACCAAGCTACTAAAAAGAAAGAGAGATTATCCTTTGCAAGAGCTTTGGTAGAGGTTGAAGTTTATAAAGACCTTCCGGACACTAATGTGTTTGAAAATGAGTATGGCATTGATATCACACAGGGGATTGAATATGCTTGGAAACCTATGAAGTGTGAGAAATGAAAACGTTTTGGGCATAAGATGGAAGATTGTCGAACAAAAGGCAAGCGGGGTTAAGGAGATCCAATCAAATGTAAGAGCTACTGGACTTAAGGAAGGGCTTGATGATGAGGATGGTTTCACCTAGGGGTGTTAACGACAGGCTTTGGGTATTTTGAGCTAGGCTCGTGACGAATATCCTCGAGCTCGAGCCGAGCCTCGAGCTTTTTCGAGCCTTAAAGTCAAGTTCAAATACATTAAAGCTATATTGGGTTCGAAACTATAGTAATATAATGACTCTAAAAATATATTAATAGTTAATAGCTAAAATTTTCATTTTTTGTTAAACTTATCAATAAAATACTTATTTTATATATAAAGCTAATAAAAGATAAAATAATATTCCGGCCTGTTCGCGAGCTCGGCTCGGCTCTCGATTAACAACCCTAGTTTCACCAAAGTCATCACCAAAACAAGACCACTGCAGCTATGGTTAAATACTGTCTGAACTAAAAATTCCTTTGATATATTGAATGAGAGTGTGCCCGAATGCAGAGATATGCAGAGGGGGAATGCAACTGGATTGTGTGATACTATATCTGTTGGATAATCCATGATGAGAAAGGGTTGACTGCCCAATCCTAATGGAAAGCATACTATGCTGGAATGTCCAAGGACTCAAACTGACACAACAAGAAAATCCAACTCAGACGACCGTCAAAAGCAATCGTAAATACACGAGAGGCGGTCGATAAAAATTTAACCGACCGCAACGGTCGGTAAACGTCAGTTCGCACACTGATGTCAGTGATTGTAATTACCGACCATCATCGGTCATAACTTTTTCCGACCATACCCCCGACATCAGACGATCGGTAAAATGAACTAAGTTAAAATACAAATTTTTTTGAATAAGTTTTACAACCGCTGAAAGCGGTCGGTAAAAAAATTGCATTTATATATTATTTGTATCGATCGTTAGACGGTCATAAAGAAAAATCATCACAAATTACAATAAAACCAAAAATTGAAATTAAAAGTCGGATGAAAATTGAAAAGTTTAGATAAATTATAGAAACTAAAAAATGAAAAAGATTTCAGAAAAGAGAAAACAAAACAAACAAAAATTACCCAAAACAGAAAAACAAAGGGAAAAACCAACATGAACAATTTGAATCAGAGAAGGGAAAACTAAAAAAATTAACAAATCAAATCTTAATTAACGAAATTAGAATCAGATAAGGAAAAAATCAAAACAATGAACCCTAGATCTAAAAGAACAACCACAAATCAAATCAAAATAATGGCTACATCTAAAAGAACGATTATTCATCTGGAAAACATAAATGAAAATCTGGAAAAAGAAAAATAATAAGTCAGAAACAGATAACAAAAACGAAAAACCAGGAAAATGAAAAAAAAAATAGAACTTAGATCTGGAACAAAACAACGAAAAAAGAGGGAGAAAGAGAATTAAGCACATATGAAAAAAACTGACAAACTAAATAAATAATCTTTGTAAATAGAGGAAAACGAAAAAATTGAAACAAAAAAAAATCGAAATGAAAACCAAAGAATCGAAAAATGGAAACAAAATACAGAAAAAACGGAAACCAAAACCCACAAAATCCCTAGATCTAAATATAAAAAATAAAAAAAAAACCAAATTGACGAAAAATTGAACAAAATAAAAAAATTGAAAAATAGAAAAAAAAATTGTGAAAAATCAACCAAAAAGAAAAAAACAAAAAATTGTAACTAACCTGTACTTGTGCATGCGGCGGAGATGAGAGGTAGGAAAAAGGAAGATGTAAGTGAGGAGAGAGGATTAATTTTAGGAGGAAGAGAGGAGCAGAATTGAAGAGAGGAGAGAGAAGGAGTGGAAGAGAGAGTAAATGAGGAAATGAGGAGAGAGAGTAAAATGAGGCGGTGAGGGTGTGAGACGTGCGATAATGAGGGATTAGGTAGGGTGGGCCCATTCAATTGAACGATCACTCTACTTTTTGATTTAATTTTTTTAATAAATGGGATTTATCGACCGCTAAACGGTCGGTAAATGATTATTTTATCGACCATTTTGTGTTTCGATCGGTATTACCGACCGTTGAACGGTCGGTAAAATAATCATTTATCGACCGTTATGTATTTCGTTCGGTAATATTGACCGTTCAGCGGTCGGTAATTATTTTACCAATCGACAACGATTGTTTTTACGGTTAGTAATTTGTGGACGGTCGGTGTCGGTTGGTAATTTCCGATTGATCGGTAAAAATCGGTCGGCCGAGAACGAATTTCTTGTTGTTTGAGAGCTAAACAGAATGAGGTACGACATGTTCTCTCTACCTATAATATATAATTGTTGGGTCTCTTGGAAACTAAAGTTAAGGCACACAAATTAGGTGAGGTGTACCTTAACATTTGTCTTGGAAGGTGCTTGACTACAAACTTGCCTTGGAATGGACGAGGTCGCATTCTTATTGCTTGGAACCCTAATGCATTTACCATTGATATAAAATTCTGCAGTGCTCAATTAGTTCATTTTCATGTTCAGCCTATGAGAGGTGAACAACCTTTTATTGTAGTTTCGTCTATGCTTATAACTATGTTGTTGATAAGGAAAGTTTGTGGCAGCAACTTTTTTCTATTAAGGATGGTTGTGATGCTCCTTAGATTGCCCTTGGAGATTTCAATAATGTTTTATACACTAATGAGAGAGTTGATGCCCTTGTAACCAAACATGAGATTGAATTGAACCTTTTGCTGAATGCTTGGGATCCTGTCATCTTAGTGATATAAAGTACACTTGTAGGTTCTATACTTGGAATAATATACAAGATGATGTTGCTCGGGTATTTTCTAAATTGGATAGATCCTTAGCTAATGATGCTTGGCTGAGTCTTTACACTAACACTGAGGCTATTTTCCTAGAGGAAGGCCACTTTGATCACTATCCGATTTTATTGAGATGCTTCAAAGATGATATTGAATTGGAAGGAAGCCTTTAAAGTATTATAACATGTGGAAGTCAAKTTTTAATTTCATTCCTATCATCAAAGATGGTTGGAACTTATCTGTACAGGAAACTTAAATGTTCAGGTTCACTAAAAAACTCAAAGGGCGGAAGAGTAAACTAAAGAAGCTTAATGCAGCTATCTTTGATCAGTTACATATAGTTCATAAAAAGGCACAACTAGAGGTTAATTGATTTCTGGCAGAGGAAAATGCATGAATATCCTTTAGACACTACTGCAGTACATATGGAGTATGAGGCTGCTAAGACATACAAGGAGATCCATACTTCTTATTTAGATTTCCTTAAGCAAAAAAGCTAAGGGCATRTGGTTGTTAGAAGGTGATTCTACCACTAAATTATTCTACAGGAGCATTAAAGCTAGAACAAATCAAAATAGAATAAACTCCATTCAGGATAGCGAAGGAAATTGGATCTTTGATCAACACCTTGTGAACAAAGCTTTCATCGATTATTTCAGTCAATTCTTAAATGCAACAAAAAGTGTCAGAAAGCCTATTAAGAAGAAAATCATCAGTCAGGGGAGGGTTCTCAGTGATGCTCATCATGCTTTGTTTGATCTGAACTTTTCTCAAGAGGAAATTAAGAAGATGCTTTGGTCTATCCTTGTGGAGAAGGCCACGGGACTGGATGGATATATGATAATGGTTTTTTTAAGGACACTTGGGAGATTACTAGTCTTGAAATGGTCAATGTTATACAAAATTTCTTTTCAATAGGGAAAATGYTAAAGTCTGTTAATGTTACAGTTATTACCCTTGTTCCTAAAGTAGCATGCCCTACTCAGGTAAATGAATACAGACCAATTACCTGTTGTACAATTATTTACAAGTACATTTCAAAGCTATTATGTCAAAAACTAAAAATAGTTCTCCCTGAATTGATAGCTCCAAATCAAGGCGCCTTTGTTGCTGGTAGGTCCATTATTAATAACATTCTTGTATGTCAAGACTTGATCAGGCATTATGCAAGGAAAAATGTAGCAACGAGTTGTCTCCCTGTCTCTTATACACATCCGCCTTTGTTGCTGGTAGGTCCATTATTAATAACATTCTTGTATGTCAAGACTTGATCAGGCATTATGCAAGGAAAAATGTAGCAACGAGTTGTCTCCTGRAGATTAATCTCCAAAAGGCTTATGAGACTTTGGATTGGGCCTTTCTTGAAGAAATGATGTTGGCTTTAAATTTTCCTCCACACTTTGTGTCAATTGTGATGGTGTGTGTAAAATCTGCCAATTTTACTTTGATGATAAATGGGAATTGCCAAGGTTTCTTCAACTCTTCAAGGGGTTGAGACAAGGAGATCCCATATCTCCTTTACCTTTTGTCCTTTGTATGGACTATCTTACCAGAATTCTCACCTACATAGGGAAGAAGAAGAGCTTCAAGTAAGATGTGGTGATCTAAAACTAAATTATTTGTGTTTCGCTGAGGACCTTATGGTATTTTGAAAGGGAGATATAAAGAGCATTTACTTGATGTTGCAAGGTCTCAAATTGTTTGACGAAAATTCTGATCTTATTGCTAACACTAAAAAATATGAGATTTACACAGCTAGCATTCCAGAAGATACAATTGATTATATCTGCAAGCTATCTGGTTATACTTTGGGTAAATGGCCTTTCATGTACTTGGGGGGGCCATTTACCACAAGAAATTGACCAAAGCAGATTGTGAAAAGATTGTAGAAAAATTGATCAAGAAAATTAAGGACTGACAATCAAGGCACTTGTCTTTTGCAGGGCAGATACTTTTGGTGAATTCATTGTCGATGGGGATTTGTAATTATTGGCTACAAATTCTAATTTTACCARAGAGTGTTATTTCCAGAATTAATCAAATCTGCAGGACCTTYCTATGGACAGGGGGGTTTTGTATCACTCAAAGGTGGACAAGTTAGTTGGCATAAGGTTTGTACACCTAAAAATCTATGAAGGACTTGGAATAAGAAACATTTCACTTTGAAATAGCTACTATTGGCAAATTTGTATGGAATATCTTAGAGAAAAAAGATGATTTATGGGTAAAATGGGTCCATTCTGTGTAGATCAAGCCTCTGGAWTGGTGGGAGTATCAACCTAAAAATGGAGATAGYTGGGTTTGGAAGGCTGTTTGTGATGCTAAGGAGTTCCTCAAAGACTTGCCTAAAATTGAATGGAAACCTGAGCCTAATCAGCAATATTATATTAGTAGGATCTATAAGCTTATTTCTAAAAATGGAATCAAAGTAAGTTAGAGCTGAATTGTTTGGAATCCCCTATTAACTCCTAAACATCAGTTCATTAATTGGCTCTTGGTTCAGGATAGACTTCAATTAAAAGTAGATTGCATGCCCAAGGTATAATTGCTAATAATTTATGTTGCATTTGTGGTGAAACTGTGGAAAATAGAGACCATCTTTTTTCAAGGTCACTTTAGTATTGTGGTTTGGAATAAGGTCCTGCAGTATGTCTCTAAAAGTTGGCAAAGCATGTACCATATGATCAGATGACTACTAAGAAGGAATCATGTTGGGAAAACCAAGCATTCAGTCTTACTTGCTGATGTTTCTACTACTTGCTATTTGGATGGCTAGAAACAAAGCCCTTTGTGAGGATTATGTGACTAGTTTACATTGTATAGTTTCTGAGATTAGGTAAAGCATCTTGTATAGGATTAAGCTCTTAAGGAAAATGTCGAGACAGGATAGTTTATGGCTTAAAGCTTTGCACGTGTAAGTAGTTTTTCTRGTTGTCTTCTCTTGGTTCTCTGCCAAGGAGTTCGAACCTAGGTTGTATRTTTTGAGCTTCAATTTTACTTACTTTAAAAAACCATCATTTTGGTTTTATAAATTGGCCTTGAAACTCAATTTCAGAGATTGTAGGCCTTGTTTGAAGCAAATGTTATTTAAAACTGGACCAATTTCATCATGGTATAGTGATATCATAAGCCTGTAAGAGAGRGGGGGGGGGGGGGGGGKGGACAAATGTACGACTCCATGTTATCATATGTGATTTGGGTTGGTTCCTCACGATAGCAAAAGGCAGAGGAAATATGATCAAAAGAATTACATAAACCTAAAGAATCATCATCAATTAAAAGTTGAATATAGTTGCTCCTTTGAGACGTCCTCTATAATACTTTAATAATCATTGACGCATCTCCCTCAATAAGAACCTGCTTCCAACTAAACTCCACTCTAGTTGAATTACTATCCRAGCAGCAAGAGCCTCTGTAAGCTTGGCAAACCAGTCCACTGTAAAGGATTTGGACCTCGCTACTAGCACGACCCCCGCATGGTCCCGTGTTACCACACCCACACCAACACGGTTCGCACCATTATTCGTAACTCCATCAAAAATTTATTTTTATCCACCCATCTTATGGGCAACACCAATGACTCAAAGACCTTTCAATACGA
Organism: Bassia scoparia; assembly: GCA_008642245.1. Lineage (NCBI taxonomy): Eukaryota > Viridiplantae > Streptophyta > Magnoliopsida > Caryophyllales > Amaranthaceae > Bassia > Bassia scoparia. The sequence goes on from SNQN01001472.1 coordinate 53,890, forward strand.
TCTAGTTTGTTACAATACACCTTCCTATACTCAGCAAGAAAATACAGAGCACGTGTCTTGGCTACAAGAGGAACAATATGGATGTTCTGGAATACAGCCTCATTCCGACGTTGCCAAAGTTGCTAAACCAACGTAGCAAATTACTCCCTATGATCCTTTGAAAAGGAGGAAAAGATCCAAGGCAACCATTCTCGAAAAGATATTGTAGATGACTCAATAAATTGATATCAAGGATATTCAAAAAATTAATAGCCCAAGGGTAATCACGCAACACATGAAAGGGAGTTTCAATCTCGCCACTGCAATTTTCCTCTTACAAAGGTTGACATTAGTAGGAATGATATCCCATGTGGCACGCCATAAGAAATTATTAACTTTTGGAGGAATACGCATATTCCAAAGTTGCTGCCACACCAGATTAAAGCCCCTCGAGCTCGAAGCTACATAATCATTATTAATAGMTATCCTATAAGCATMTTTAACTTTGAAGACATCGTCCTTGTAGCCAATCCAGCAAAGTTGGTCATGTGGAAATCGAGGACTAAGTGGAAGCTTTCGAATCCTWCTAACGTTAATTGGGGAAAAAAATCTCCTCGAGAACATCCAAAYGCCAAGAAACATTTTCCTGATCAATAAGGTCAGACACCCTCATAGTTGAAGTAGGGAGATGGCATGGAGTTATGATCTTACCCGACCCACAATATCAAGCCATTGATTTRTCCAAACTTGAATCGAAGACCTATCACCAACCCGMCAGCGAGTGCATCATTCGATCAGAGGTCTAGATGTTGCGGCAAAGACGAGATAGCACAAGTTTGCAATCAACCCATAATTTAAGCTGAAACAACATGCAAGTACAAGATATCAAGCAAGAACAACAACCAAGAGCATAAAGAGCAATTAAAGAGTAAAATAATATAGATTTAACGTGGGAAAAGTGAGAACCGGAGAAAAACTCACCCTTGCATTATGATTAATGTTGATGAATAATCCAACAAGTACAACAAGCTCCAATTTCATACAATTGCAAAGCTTCACTCTAATCCTACGCTTAAACTATGAGTTTTGAGGTTTARAGAATTTTAGAGACTTGTTACAGTGTTTATGTATTGTGATGCATGAGAAATGAAGGAAGAAAGAAGCTATTTATAGTCCCGCCGCTTAAACCGCAAAACAAAGTTGACCAACTGCAGGAGAGGTGCGCCCCGCGCCAACATTTCAGAACAGGCCAAAAGTGGCGTAGGACAGGAGCGGGCAGCACCATGACARGTGCGACTTGCGCCTGTCCTGCAACCTACAGCTTTGCTTTTTTACTTCAGATGGCACGACTAGCACCTCGTTAGGTGCCCCAGCGCCCAAAGCACAGAACACCCTTCACCATCTCCACACTCTTCAACCTTTCAATCTCCCATTTGGAGATCGGTCGAAGGAGCAACTTACACGTACCAATGCATGAAAAATTATCATGCACCARACTATCATCATTAATATGCAACCATAGCACAACATCTCAATCACTTAGTGAATGAGACCAATTAAGGTTCGGCATAACCTTAATTTTTCACTAGTCACAGCCTTAGTGAGCATATCCGCTAACTCGCTGTCCCATCATCCACTAAACTCTTATTGTAATGATAACGTCGTTTGATTTATTTGGTCCGATAGTGATATACGGGATTCTTAGCCAATTGCAACGTGCTTTGAATATCACTATACAACACACATCCATTTTATTGATAGCCCATCTCATTAAGGAAGCCTTTTAGCCATTCAATCTCCTTTCCTGTCTCTGACATAGCAACATATTCAGCTTCAGTCATAGAGAAGGAGAAACAATTTTGCARCTTGCTTAACCAACTAATGGTTGTCCTGCCAATAGTAAAGACATACCCCAAAGCGCTCTTAWTTTAATCATAGCAGCCCCCAAAATCAGCATCAACAAAACCTTAAAGAACAACCTCGTTCCTCCTATAGCAAAGAGTCATACTCGAAATACCTTTAAGATATCCACAACAAGAATCCGCGTTATTAATGACGGACTTTACCGACCGTCAAAAAAACGATTGGAAAATGTCATATTACCGACCGTTTTCTAATGGACGCAATTTTCCGACCGTTTTATTAAATTTACCGATCGTTTTTTAAAATAGACGGAGATTACCGTCCGTTTTATAATATTTCCGACCGTTGTACGGTTGGTAATATGGTCAATAAATTTTTTTGACTTGGAAAGAAAATTACCGACCGCCAAAGTGGTAATACCGACCATTGACGGTCGGTAAACTTATTAACTTTAAGTCATTTTGGCCGACCACAAATAGGGTCATGGCACTCGTGGGCCTCACACATCATAACTCCCACGTTACACTACTTATGATCTTATCCTCACAACCTCACTCATTCACTTTCTCTTTCTCTTTATCCTTTCATCTACTCTCTCTCTCTCTCCTCAATTTCTTATCCTTTCATTCACTCTCGCTTTCTCCTCATCCTTTCATCTACTCTTGTTGTGATCTTACCGTCCAATGTTTTTCCGACCGCCAGTTTTCGACCGTTGACGGTTAGTAATATGGTTACCGACTGCTCCCGCGTTTTTACCGGCCGTTTTATTATTTGTTTTGGGTGGTCGGTAATAGAGTGTTTTCTTGTTGTGATCTTAGAGCCATTTCACAGCTTCCCAATGCTTCTTACCCGGATTTGACATGAATCTACTCACAACTCTCACTGCATGTGCAATGTCCGGTCTAGTGCACACCATAACATACATCATGCTACTAACGACCGAAGAATAAGGGATAGTGGCCATCCTTCCCTTTTCTACCTTTGTCTTAGGGCAAACCTCCTTGCACAATTTGACATCCAATGAAAGAAGAGATAGYCGAAGCTTGGCATTAACCGTGTTGAACCACCAGAGCACCTTCTTGACATATTCCTCTTGAGAAAACCTCAAAGTTTCCTCTGAAAAGTCTCTAGAAATCCGCATGCCAAGTATTTGCTTAGCCTCACCCAAATCTTTCATCTCAAATCTCAACGACAATTTTTTCTTCAAGTCATTGATAAGATCCATGCTAGTTCTCGCAATAAGCATGTTGTCAACATACAAAAGTAAATAGATACAACCATCTACATTCCTYTGAAAATAACAACAATGATCACCATTCATTCTCATGAATCCATTGCTTAACATGAAGCTATCAAACTTCTTGTACCATTGTTTCGGAGCTTGCTTCACATCCATTTGCCATGTAAGAACGCTGTCTTCACATCCGCTTGCTCAAGGAACATGTTCTCCGTAGTCATGATCCCAAACAATATCCTTATATAGGTCAACTTCACCACTAGAGCAAAGACAAAGATCTTGTGAAAATCTATGCCCTCCTTATGTGAGAAACCCTTCACTACAAGCCTTGTTTTGTATCAAATATTACCATCTGGTTCATCCTTCTTCCGAAAGATCCATTTGCAACTAAGAGCCCTCCTGCCCTTAGGCAAATCAACTAACACCCAAGTGTCATTCCCGCTCAACGAGCTCATTTCTTCACTCATTACATGCTCCCACTTCTTTGAGTCACCCAACTTTATTGCTTCAACATAACATTTCGGTTCTACGGAATTTGTTAGCAATAAGTAATTTGCCGATGGAGAATACCTATYCGATTGCCTTGTGACCCTTCCTAATCTTCTCTTTGGTGGAGTGTTAGCCGGTTTAGCCTGAACCTCATCATCATCTGCATCAAGATGCTCATCATCATCATCCGACTCACTCGAACTTGAACTCAACGGAGTATGAACCCTTTGTTGAGGACATAGTTGTTGAAGTAGYACATCAAGTTCTTCTCCTTGTGCTTGCCCGCCATTTAGAGCATCAAGCCCATTGAGCTTGACAAACTCTTTCTCATKCTCCATCGATGCCTTCTCTGCAGATTTTCTACCAAAGTTGTCCTTATACAAAGAACTCTCATCAAAAGTCATGTCACAATGTCTAATAACCTTTCGACTCTTAGGATCCCACAACCTATATTTGTATTTCTCATCACCGTACCTAAAGAGGTAGCATTTGATGGCTTTTGGGTCAAGCTTGTCTTTCTTTTCGGCTTGCAAACAGGCAACACAACCGAAAGTCTTCAAATACGAGTACGAAACCTTCTTTTCACTCCATTTCTCTTCCGGAATCATGAATCCAAAGGCACTGAGGGACTACAGTTTATCMAATAAGCTGCAACATTAACTGCATCCGCCCAAAAGCATTTAGGTAGACCCGCATACAACCTCATGCACCTTGCCCTTTCAAGCAATGTCCTATTCATCCGCTCAGCGACCCCATTTTGGTGAGGCTTTCTAGGAATCCTCCTCTCCGAAACAATGCCATTCTCCTTATAAATATCCTTGTAAGCTTGCAACTCATACTCACCTCCATTATTGGACTTGATAGCTTTGATCTTCTGCCYCGAAGCATTGTCAACCTCCACTTTCCAAGTCTTGAACTTCTCATTCATTTCCGACTTGTGCTTCATGAAGTAAACCCATACTTTCCTAGTTGAGTAATCAATGAAGGTAACAAAGTAGTAAGAACCACCAAGGGATTTGATGGGATATGGGCCCCRCACATCTGTGTGCACAAGTTCTAGCTTCTCCTTTTTCAAGGATCGTTTGGTTTTTGTGAAAGAAAACTTCTTCTGCTTACCGAAGACACATGTTTCACAAAATTCCATGTCGATTGATTTCGACCYCGAAAACTTACCATTTGAAGCTAACAATCGCCTTCCTTTTTCACTCATGTGACCAAGCCGAATATGCCAAAGCTTGGAGTCACAACCTGTAGTCGTAGCTACCATGTTAGCACACCCTAAGGTAGTGTACAAGGTTCCAGTTTTAGTACCCCGAGCAACTACCATGGCCCCCTTTGACACTTTCAATTCCAACTTCCCTCACAAAACATGACCCTATAACTGCTTAAGTCTAACAGACCCATAGAAATCAGATTTTTCCTTAGCCTAGGAATGTACCTCACATTGTAGGGCTTCCATGAACTCCCATTTGAAGTCTTGATCATAACATTGCCCTTCATGTCATTATCCAAAGAATAACCATCCGCTAGATATACCTTTCCAAAGCTTCCGCTCTTGAAGTTTTGAAAATACTCCTTGCACGGARAAGAATGAAATGATAAACCCAAATCAAGTATCTAGTTCTCAACTAGATTGTCCATGCTTTGAACCAAGGCATCCCCGCAATCCTTACTCGAAGCCACTCTAACTGGTGAACTCGCATCATCGCCGTTTCATTGCCCCGACCCTCTCTGATTCTTAAGATTTGGACATTCCCGTTTGGTAAGTCCCTTTTTACATCAATTTTAACACACAATGCCAGATTTTTCCTTCGATTTGGTCCTCCCTCTACTCTTCGATCTACCCCTTGAGTTTTCCTTTGCTTGTCTTCCTCATCCCCCCTTAGTAGAATAAGCATCGCCCGATGACTCACCCGACTCTTTCCTTCTCAAGCTTTCACTTAGGATCAAGACTCTAACGTCATCATCCTTCAACTTTTTTTTTCTTTGAAGAGTTGCTTATCGCGGAAACCATCATATCCCATGACCTAGGTAACGAAGAAAGCAAAATCAAGGCTTTCACCTCATCCCCAAACCTGATACCGACCGATGATAAATGGGACAGAATTGAACTAATCTCATTAATATGTTCGGCGACCGAACCACCATCATTCATTCGGACCTAGACAAACGACGCATTAAAAGCACCTTATTAATGGCCGAGGGTTTTTCATACATATTGGACAATGTTTGAAGCACCTCCTCCATCGTTGTTATATCCTTGACCCCATTAGCAACACTCTTACTTAAAATCAACCTAATCACACCTAATGCTTGTCTATCTAGCACTCTCCAATCCTGCTTCTTCATGTTGTCCGACCTCTTACCATCGAGAGGTAGATGTAGACCCTTTTGATACAAATAGTCCTCTATTTGCATTTTCCAAAAGCCAAAGTCCTTCCCATCAAACTTCTCAATTTTCATCTTACTATCTTCCATGTTTAGTTTTAGGGTTTAACAAACAAGGTCTCAAAATTATAAACCAATAATTTAAACCTCAAACACCTAAAACACCAAACTTGAGATTTCCAATCACAAACTACAAATTAAGCTCAAACCTAAGCCACAAACCACCAAAGACGACACTCCGGCTCTGATACCAATTGTTCCAGCAAACACGAGCTAACACAAGTTCGTAATCAACCCACAATTCAAGCTATAACAACATGCAAGTACAAGATAGCAAGCAAGAACAACAACTACGAGCATAAAGAACAATTAAAGAGTAAAAGAAGATAGATTTAATTACCGTAGGAAACCCAAGAACCARGAGAAAAACCCACACTTGCACTATTATTAATATTGATGAATAATCCAACAAGTACAACAAGCTCCAATTTCATACAATTGCAAAGCTTCAATCTAATCCTATGCTTAAACTATGAGTTTTAAGGTTTAGAGAATTTTAGAGACTTGTTACAGTGTTTATGCATTGTGATGCATGAGAAATTAAGGAAGAAAGAAGCTATTTATAGTCCCATCGCTTAAACCGCAAAACAGATTTGACCAACTACAGGGGAGGCGCCCTGCGCCAACACTCCAAAACAGACCAAGAGTGRCGAAGGATAGGCGATGCCAGCTCCCTTTTCTACAGCTTTGATTCTTTGCTTCAAATAGCGCGACCAGCGCCTCATTAGGCGCCCCCAGCACCCAAAGCACATAACACCCTTTATCATCTCCACACTCTTCAACCTTTCACTAGACCCAATAATACTCCTCCAAGCAAATCTTGAGTACGAAGGAATCGTAACATCCCAAGCAGAACCTCGAGGGAAATACTTTGCTTTGAGGACCTTTGCTAGCAGAGTTTTTTGGATGAGTATGTMATATCCAAAGCTTTTTAGCTAAAAGTGCTTAATTAAAAGTCTCAAAATCGCTGAAACCCAAACCCCCTTTCTCCTTGGGGCGACACAAGTGAGCCCAACTCTTCCAATGAATAATCTTATTGCCTTCCCCATTACCCCACYAAAAAATTACTAAGAATTGATTCAAGCTCCCTACAAAAAGTCGAAGGACGTTTAAAACAATGCATAACATAGTTAAGGAATCGATTAGGCAACAATTTTTATCAACACCTCCTTCCCTGCTCTCGACAATAGTTTTTCTTTCCACCCTTGACACTTCTTCCAAATCCTATCTTTAATGTTTGCAAAGTAGACCTTTTTTGAACAACCAATGAGATTGGGTAATCTGAGATACTTGTCATGCCATTGTACCTCTTTTATACCAAGAATTTCTATGGAGCTGCTATGATATTGCGCCCCCAAATTCTTGCTAAAAGACACTTCACATTTTTCTAGGTTGTCTTAAAAAAAACCCTTTTGCGTCGCCTAAAAATGGCCTATCGCGTCGCCTTTGGCCCGCTGCGATAGCCCCGAGGCCCAACATGATAGTTTCATACCTAATACATCGCCTCTAAGAGGCGACGCATTAGGTAGTTTATGCTTCGCCTCCTATATAACAAGTGACGCATAGGCCATTTTCTATGCATTGTAATAGGTAGCATATGCGTTCCTCTAATGTATGAGGCGACGCGCAATAGGTAGCATATGCGTCGCCTCTTAATTAAGAGGCGACACGATAGTAGCATATGCATTGCCTCAAAAGTAAGAGGCGACGCGATGGGAGCATATGCGTGGCCTCAAATATGTAAGAGGCAACACGATAAAGTAGCATATGCGTGACCTCCAATGTAAGACGTGACCGATAGGTGAGCATATGCGTCGCCTCAATGTAAGAGCACGCGATAGGTAGCATATGCGTCGCCTCAATGTAAGAGCGATGCGATAGGTAGCATATGCGTCACCTTTCCTATAAGAGGCGACGATAGGTAACATATGCGTCGCCTTTTATGTAGGAGGCAACGCATAGGTAACATATGCGTCGCCTATAATTAAGAGGCGCACAATAGGTAGCATATGCGTCACCTATAATGTAAGAGCGACGCGATAGTAGCATATGCATCCCCTATATATAAGAGGCGACGCATATAGTAGTGTAGGGCTTCGCCCCGCCTTAGGGGGCTGTACCTCAGCTCTGTCATGAATATGAGCCATGGAATCCGCATGTGAAGCGTTGGGTGTGTTGTCGAATTGAGGGATCGCCACCCTGCCCATATAGTTATTACGGACGCCCGAACATTTGCCAAATCAATGGCCCCATCGTCCAATCAAGTAACCAGTCGTGGGTCGGGACATGAGTACAATCAGATCTGTAACCCAATTCGCCCGCATGTAGCGGCCCTACTCGTCTCATTGTATTCCATGAGTCATAACAATTGAATCCAAAAAACTTATGATTTGACTTCGAAAGCGCACTAATTACTAGGTGGTTGCTATTATGTACAAACCAAATTCTACAAGGACAAGCGATCACCTTGATGTTTCAATATTAATAAGGTGCTTAGAAAACCGGTCGTCCATGATTATCTGACTTTAATGTGACAAACGATTTAAATTCCGTCTTGTTTAAAACAATATAATACTAGTTATAGAAAATATATAAACAAAGACATGAAAACAAAGAGTTGAGCAATATGTATACATGTGTGCCTTCTCACCTTGTCACTGCAAATAATCAAATTGTTAGAGTAAAACTTAAAGGAATCGGCCTCGATTGAATTGCTAATTGAGACAAACAACGCGTTGTATTGACAATAAAATAAATGTATAATAATGAATTGTGACAAGATGATAATAATAATAATAAGTGTTTAAAGAAGAATGAAAACCAAAAACCATGGAAACATTGAAAACATTAAGAAAATCCTACATATTTACATGAACGATTAATAAAAGTGAGTTTCTACATTTTAATTGAATTAAAACTCAAACAATGGTAATCAAATTAAAAGAGACAAAGAAAATTAAAAAAAGGTGGAAAAATAGGTTTTGTGGTGATAATCTCAGATTATACCCTTATTTCGCTTGTTGATTCGAACAGAATCGATGCTTTGAATTAAAAACGAATGTGTTTAGAATATTTGAAGAGAGAGAGAGTAACGTGTCTCGGAATTCGCGTGTGAAGTGTGTCGGACTGAGCAAAGCGAAGGGTATTTATAGGCACGAGCAAAAACGAGCAGGAAAATCCCGATATACGCACAGAGGCGTATATACGCTTCCTATGCTGCGTATATACGCTCATATTAGCGTAATTACGCTGCACTTTCCATAAAATTTGCAATTCTAGCTGCTATATACGCTGCTCTATGTGCGGTTGCATATATCGCTCGATCATGCTATATACGCTCCATTTCTGCTATATACGCTCCATTTGCTATATAATTTTTTCCAAAAATCTAAAAATTATTCCCAATAAATCTTTGCCATACGTCTCGATTTTCTAAGATTACGGATCATTCTAGACGCCTCCTTTCGCAGAAAGTATTCTAGAACATTCCGCGTATTTTCTAATTATTCACGTTTTCTGCGTATTCTGCTTATTAAACATTGCAAAATTCGTAGAAATCAATAGAAAAATCAGAAAAATAATTTAAAAATACTGGCGATTCAGAAAAATGTGACGAACATGATGGAAAACAAAAAGCATGAGAATCGCCAGCAACTTGTTTGAAAACCTTTGAGTTATCGAGAAAACCGAAAGAAAATATTTTGCCTGTCTTTTACCTTTGCTCAAAGTTCCGAGTACGACCTCACGTATTTCCAACTTTTGTGAGTTCAAAGCATCTTTTCTAAGTCAAAACAATCGCGAGACGCGGTATGTTTCATCACGGATCACTCATTTGGGAGACATTTTCGGTGTCTACAGAAGCCCCCACTTTGACTGAGTCTGAGAGACGATGGTCTCGTAAGACGAAAGTCAAAGTATTCGATTCGGACAGAGAGCAACTCAAACGTTCTGCACCTTGGGTACCCTTTTCGCCAGTACCTGCAAAACAACGTTATATTTACCTGTAGCCGCGTCCCCGTCGTTTATGTGCTTGTATGTTTGGGTCCTTGAGCGTCATTCTCGTTCGGCTGACTGGGAGAAATGCAGACGCAACCCCATGCTTTCCGGAAAGGCATTGATTGAAATGATAGCCCTAAATCAGGATTAAGTACCTTGGTGACGACATAGTGTTTTTATGTCTAGCAATTTGCATGCAATGTTGACTTGTAACTTGTGAGCTTGATATTATGGAGAGGGCAAGAGTCATTGATTTTGAAAGAGTCTTTGAATTCGAAAGGCCTCTCTAGTCTGGTGAGACATATTTAGAGAGCCTTTGAATTTGAAATCTTTTTCTAGGTCGTTTTAGACATGGTTTGAGAGAGTCATTGAATTTGAAAGGTCTTGTCTAGTCTGGTTCTTAGACATGGTTTGAGAGAGTCATTGAATTGAAAGGTCTGTCTAGGTCTGGTTCAAGACTGATTTGAGAAGTCTTGAAAGTGCCTTTTGTAGTCTGGTTAAACATGATTTGAGAGACCTTGAATTGAAAGGTTCTGTCTGTGTTTAGACATGTTAGGATCATTAAATCTTTAAGGTCTTCAGTCTGGTTGGTCTAGACATGTTTGAATCATAATTTGAAGCTCTAGTCGGCAAAGACATCTTTAAGAGCCTTGATCTTGTGATCTGGTTCAAGACCATGATTTAGAGATCTTTGAAGTGGCTTGTCATATTCTGTTTAAGACATATTGAATGAGCCTTTGAATTTGAATGAGCAGTCTAGGTCTGGTTCTAGACATGATTTGAAAAGTCTTTGAATTTGAAAGATCCTGTCAAGTCTGTTCTAGACATATTTGAAAGTATCTTGTCTAGGTCTGATTCTAGACATGAGTTGAATGAGCTTTGAATTGAAAGAGTCTAGTCTAGGTCTGTTCTAGACATGAAAGACGATACTAAGTCTAATCCTAGTACCAAGTGCCAATTGAAGAGTGTCATTTGAGAGTGACTTAGAGAAAGTGACTATTGGACGACTTGACTTAAACATTGCGAGACAGTGACTTTGATTGGAAAGAACAGGGTCCAAAAGTGATTTTTCAGGATTTCCACTTGATAGCACAAAAAACTTGAACACGCAATAGGCCTTAGAACAAGAACCCCCAACTGGAAATTGAGGAGACCACGACCCCCCAGCGAGACTTTGAGACAACGTGTTTACGAAAAGGATAGATTTATGAGATATTCCCCAACAAGATGTACTAACCAAAGGTCAGGTTGCTTTACTTCTTTGGATTGATCTTAATGAGTCCTTGAAGGGACCAAAGAATGAGCTATGGTTCGAGAAATAAAAAAAAAGGGTCAAATTTGTGCTAAGGGTCAAAGATTGCTAGATGCGAGGTTGCTAATGATGTAGGTTCAAGTAGAGTCTATGTCAGGTTCTAATTGGCAAAACCATTATCAAATTCCTAGCAAGTCAAAACACTCAAAAGACCTCAAACATATTAATGTTAATATCGTAACCTCCGAGAAGGCTTCCTACGATCCTTACGAATCAGACCACCGTAGTTCTGATTATATTTGAACAATTGCCTCGTGTAGAGCTTTTGGTTGTAATGTAGGCTGTTTTTGAGATGTTGAAAAAGGCTATGTTTAGAATGACCCACGCGCGTCGCAGTTTTAGACTCTTGCTTTTTATTTGATCTGGGCTTGTGATTTTGACATTTTTGCCATTTTGAAACTTTGATTGAACTTTATTTTTGCTCTCTTTTTTTTTTCTTTTCTTTTTCCCATTTACTCTTCCCTTTTTCTTTTCTTTTTTGCACGTGTCTTGTCTCCACGTTTGGTCCAAAGGTTATGTATGTGGTGATGAAAGAAAGATAGGCTAAATATAGTGTTTGTGGCTCAAAAGGTTGCAGATTATTTGATGTGACAAAGGATATGAAGGAGGGTCATTTTGTGGACTTGAAAAAGCCTCTCTGTGCATTGTTCAATTCAAAAATAGATTATTAAACCAATTGTGGCCAATTGATTGAACTTGCATAGAATTGAAAAATATATGCCAAAAACAAATGAATATTTTATGCTGAATGAAAATTACATGGCTTATTTTAAAAGACTACATAGACTCAAAAGACAGTGAATGAAAAGATTAGATAGCTTGACTAGGACTATGACTCAATCTGGAGAAGACCGCGCAGATCGAGACCCACGCCTTGGGTGACTCATGGTTTAGCAATGGGCTGGTGTGAATGTTGATCTTATCTTCGCCGCTGAGGACTGGAGCCGCCATCTTCAACCATGTCTTGAATCCTATGCTTCAAAACGACATTCTCATTTAGTGTGGCCCCTTCCTTTGAACTTCAATAAGCATTGATTCAATCCTAGATTCTATCATTGAAGATCTGGAGTGGGTCCAATAGGAGCGAGTGCACCTTTGCAGTTAGTCTATCAAAGGCCTGCTCATAAGTCATACCAATTGGAAAAAATGTCCTTTGTCTCTCGGCCTGTTCTGAAAGACCGATGGTTAGAGGAGTTTTGTCATTATGAATGTGTTGACTTGATCATGTTGGAAAAGAGACCACCTTCTTTTAAACCCCCACCGTTACCCTTAGACTTCGGCTTTGAACATCTTCCTCAACTAGAGACAACCTTGTAAGCCCAGTAAATAATCAATGGGTTGAAATTGAGTGGCTCTCATACTTGGCTGAATTCTTCATGACCATGCGAATGTCCTCCTCATCGGTCGATATTATGATTAGCGGCTTTTCTCCCCTCACCTATTAAGAAAATAGTAGAGAAATTTTCTCTTCACCTGCTTGTGCCTCATAGTTCCACGGAGACCGACAGGAAGCTGGAATTGTAACCTGTACTGCTTAGAACCGTGTTTATATATCCCAATCATCGAGCTTGGCTTGATTCAGGTCTGAACCACCTGGAATGGAGGGTGTCCAAAGTAATAGGAACACCGAAGTAATAGCTCTTTGCTCATTCCTTTAAGACCATGTGATATTGAAAGTGCGGAGTTCTTCAGGTCTTCAGTTCCCTATGAACTTGGGCAATCAGTGGATGCAAACTCTTAGGAACTGGCCCTTAATCTCATAATCAGGCAACACGAGGCCCTTGAACTGAATTTTCGGACATTCTCTTGACCAACTCATCTAGTTGCTCCACCCTTTTTCGTCCAGTCTTCGAGGAGGAGGTGGTGTCCCTCAGCATCTTCTTCCTCCCCGTCAGACTCGGAAGTTATCCTGGGTCCTCTTTTCTTCAGCTCCCCAATGCTCTTCTTGGGCATCAAGTCGCAGAAATCACAATTCGATTTTCATGGAATGCGTAGACTGATTGTTCGATGTCCATGATTCGGTAATCATTAGGCGCGTTTGGCCTTTACTCTTCTAGGCCCAGAACAAGTTGCGAGTCTTTGCTATCTTGCTAAATCAAAAAATTACACTTTAAACCCGAAAAAAAGAATTGCTTACTTGAAAACTCTTAAAACAAACCTAACTCAGTCTTAGTTCTGGACTTAAGGAACTGAACTCAAGTAGACTTGAAGGCTAGACCTAAATCTGATTTAAGGTGCTAGACGAGAAATTCAAACCTAAGGCCTATTTCAGATTAAACCTCTTAGACCATATAGCCACTTAAATTGAATGGCCTAGCCTTGAATCAAGTTCCTAGCGTAGTCTAATCGAACCTAGTCATTTTAATTCTTAGATTGAAGTTAAGCGAGCCTAATTCAGATTCCAAGGCTCTTGGTTGAAATGAATTGAAACCTAATTCATTAAGTTCTTGAATTGGAATGGAATGAACCTAATCCAGTTTAAGGTTCAAAAAGGTTCGAATCTAAGTCAATTTAAGATTCTTGGATATGGAATCGAACTAATCAGATCTAGTCAATGGAGTTTGAAATTGAATTTTGAATGGGCCTATGGATCGTCAAACTTCATCTTGAACCATAGATAAGGGACTGGGCTTAGTTTAAAATTTGACTGAATGAAAGTCACAAGTTACAAGCACATTGATTGAACACAAATCCAATTTATCACTTAAGTCAGATCTAAGTAACTAAGGTCGCTGTTAGTCTATAGGTTAATGCTAAAGCGGTCCAATTTCACCACCACAACATTGGATGATTATGGCCGAGATCACCCCCTTATATAACGCATCTAAACACGTGCAATACCGCGCAGATAGACTTACTTACCATGTGATCCTTAACCACATGCAACCAAGTAAATCCCCCTTAAAGATCATCGACACAGAACATGCCCATATTGTAGACCAAGAGCCTATGATGACCCTATCGAAGTCACAAGCAAAATTCAATTGATTATGTATGGAACACGAGACTTTCAGTTGTCCCCTCACCAATTTATTACCAGTGAATCGCCAAAAACTTAGGCTTCGCCCCCCTTAGGGCGTGACCTCAGCCATTCTTGACATGAGCCATGACCCAGTGAATCGTTGGGGTGGTTGTCAATTGAGGGAATCCCACCTGGCCATAGTATATATCACGAACGCCCAAACAGGTGCCAAATCAATGCCCCACGTCCAATCAATACCAGTCAGTGTCGGACATGGTACGAATCAGATGAATAACCAATTCGCCCCGCAGTCGAGCTACTCTCCTTGTAGTTCCATGAGTTCATAACAATTAATCCCAAGAAAACTTATGATTGACTTCGAAAGCCAAAATACTAGGGGGTTCTATTATGTACAAACCAAGACTCTCTACAAGGACAAGCGATCACTTTGTTAGTCAAATTAATAAGGTGCTTAGAAAACGTCATCCATTGATCTGACTTAAGTGACAAAATTAAATATCCGTCTATGTTTAAACAATTAATAACAAGTAGTATGAAAATATAATTAAAACAAGACATGAAAACAAAGTAGTGAAGAATATGTATACATGTGTGTCTTCTCACCTTGTCACTGCAAATAATCAAATTGTAGAGTTAAAACTTAAAGAATGTCCTCTCGAATTGAATGCTAATTGACAAAACAAACGCTTAGTATTACAATAACAATATGTTATTATAATAGAATTGTGACAGATAATGATAAAATAATAAGTGTAAGCACAAGAAATGAAACCAAAACCATGAAACATGAAAACATTAAAACTCAATTTACTAACATTAAAAATAGTTCTCTACATGTCTAATGAATAAAACTCATAACAATGTAATCAAATTAAGAGAGACAAAGGAATTAAAAAAAAGGTGAAAAAAAAGTTTTGGGTATAATCAGATTTAACCCTTATTTCGCTTGTTGATTCGAACAGAATCGTGCTCTTGAATTAAACGAATGTGTTAGAATATTTAGAGAGAGAGAGAGATAGACGTGTCTCGGAATTGCCGTGTAATGTGTTCGGACCACTCACGCAAGGTTATTTATACACGAGACAAAAACGAAGCAGGAAAACCCTGCGTATATACCTAAGAGGCGTTATATCACGCTGCCCTTGCTGCGTATATACGCTCATATATGTAGCGTATATACGCGGCTCACTTCCATAAATTTGGCAATTCTAGCTGCGTATATACGCCTATGGCGTATATACGCTCCTGATCAGCGTAATATACGCTCCATTTCTTCGTATATACGCTCCATTTGCTATATATTTTTCCAAAAACTCTAATATTTCAATTCGGAATAAATCTTTCATACGTCTCGATTTCTAAGATTGCGGATCATTCTAACGCCCTCCTTTCGCAAGAAAGTATGTTCTAGAACATTCCGCGTATTTCTAATTATTCACGTATTTTCTGCGTATTCATGCGAATTCTAACTTGCCAAATTCTTAGAAAATCATAGAAAAAATCTAGACAGAAAATAATTATAAAAACTGGCGATTCAGAAAAAATTGACAAACATGATGAAAACAAAAACATAAATCGCCAGCTAACTTTTTGAAAACCTATTGTTATCGAAAAACCGAAAGAAAAATTTTTGCCTGTCTATGACCTATGCTCAATTCCAGTACGACCTCACGTATTCCAACTTTTGAGGTTCAAAGCATCTTTCTGAGTCAAAACAATCGCAGACACGTATGTTCATCACGGAATCACTAATGTTGGAGACATTTCAGTTTACAAGTAAGAACATGTCTATCAGTTTTAAGGTACATATAGCATATGCGTCGCCTACTTACATAAAGGCACCGATAGTAGCATTGCCGGCCTATTAAATATGAACCATGCGATAGCACCATATGCGTCCCTCTGATGTAATAGGCGAGTTAGTACCATAGTGTCGCCTATGATGTAACAGACACGATGGGATTATACGTGCCGCCTCTTAATGTAACAAGAGACGCAGATATGACATTGTGTCGCCTAACCTGTCATATATTACATTGAGCGACGCGATAGTTATCATATCTAACTGGGCGACGGTGTTAGTTATTCAATTTATAGAGGCGACATTAACATACTAACGTGTACATACATAACGCGTAGGTTAACACATCTAAACGTTTTCATATATATTTAGAGGGCGAAAGTATGTCCGTCAATTACAGAAGCGACATAGCGTCATATATTACATAAGAGGCGACGCGATAGGTTTAGATATCTAATGTGTCATATATTATTTTAGAGGCGACGCGATAGGTTATATCTAAAGCATCGCCTCGTATATCATATGCGACGTGAAAACTTTATGCGTCGCCTATTACCTAAAAGGCGATGCAATGGGTTTTTTCAAAATTATTCTCAACTCTATCGCGTCCAACATTATCAAAAGAAGCGACGTGATAGCTTTATGCGTCGTAAATTTTATACRTGCAACACATTAGGGGTGGTGTGTTAGGTGTTTTTGTAGTAGTGTTATTCAAAATATCAGGAATTTTTGTTACTTCTCGATCATTTACTCGAGAAAAAATGATACTATCATTTGCAAAGAATAAATGAGTAACAAYAGGAGCACCCCTAGCTTTTGAGACACCATGAGTCAAAGAGTTATTCCACTTGCCCAAGGAAAGGTTCATTGGGAGCCTGACCCATCGGCGCCTGAAAATTCTGAGCTTCGACATTTGGATATTGATTATCCAAGTGAAAAGGATAAGGTGTTTCGCCATATAGATTTTGGTTATATCTGACTCCAGGCTGGAAACCTCCAGTATTACAGTATTACTAGAGTTCTGAGTTCCCATCGCCCGAGATCCACCATAAGCATTACCTTRTCTATGCAAACCTTKCCCCTGGTGATTTCTTTGAGGCGGATACATTAGGTTAGAGTAATCTTGATGATGATAACCCTGATTCCCAATTTGTGGGACATGTGTGGGTTGTGGTTCAAAAGTGGCAGGATATGGAATCTAAGGAGTATGCCCATTAGTGGTGGTTTGAAAACTGTCAGTCATGTTCGGGACTCCACTACCATAACCGTTAACTCTTGCACCATGGGTTGTTCCGATGGGTGGAACAGTTCCCATTGACGAAATCAAAGGGATTGGGTTAGGAGATAAAGAAGAAGAAGGTCTAGGATCATTGTGATTATAGCCTGACTCATAACTTGTTCTTGGGCCTGCATCTCTCCTYTGATTCATGTTCCCTTCATTAGCATATTGGAGAAAGATACTCCTTGATACTTTCTAAAAGGCTGGAGGGACATTAGATCCCATCAAGTTGTTTGTTCTAGGGTAACCTAAGGGAGGTATTTCCCGTAGGTTGTCGATTTTTGTCTGGAGAGAAGATTATTCTAATCCAGTTATTCTCAACCATGTCCCTAGAAGTCACCAAAGAAGTGCCTAAGAGGATGGTATCATCCATCAAAATCTTAGAATTCATTTGAGGATTTAGTGATTAGAAATTGTTCCATACAATCAACCATTGAGATTTGGCTCCTCTGTGACAACTGAGTCCAAACGCAGACTATGCGGTTTGCACCTAAATAGGGGAGGATGAATCTCCTTCAGCCAGAAGCTTGTTCAATTCAATATACATATATAGTGAATATTGTTACAAGATTATTGGATGATTTGAAAGAAATCATTGAGAATAGTTAATAACTCCATCATGGTATGGTACATGAGATGCTGAGTGATAACCGCTAAATTGAAAGCTTGGTTCTTATTCCAGTAGGTAGTTCAGATAAGTGAACATGATATTTAGTATCAATGAAACTTAACATGTTAATATGAACGTTGTCTAAGACTGTTGCAACTGAGGTATTCCGATTGGACCTTAGTGCAAAGCATAATCAACTCAATGAGAGTAGTGACGTGTTATTGCTCATTGTAGTCAAGAATACTATCCGACA